>WBNM01035081.1:0-49588 GCA_013399055.1 Ramphastos sulfuratus
TCTCTATTTGTAAACATCAGGTCATGCAGAGCCTTACCCCTGGTAGGTTGGCACACCAGCTGTGTCAAGAAGCTATTCTCTCAACTCCCTAAAAATCTTCTAAACTGCCACCTCTCTGCTGTGTTGAGTTCCCAGCAGGTATCTGCCAGGTTAAAGTCACCTACAAGAACAAGGGCTGGCAATTTTGAAACATCATGCAGTTGTTTATAAAATAACGCATCCACCTCCTCTTCCTGGTTGGGTGGCCTGTAACAGACTCCAACCAGTATGACAGCCTTATTGGTCTGCCCTCTGATTTCTACCCATAGGCACTCAACCCACTCATCATTAGTCACAAGCTCCATGGCATCAAGGGCTTCCCTAACACACAGGGCCATCCCTCCACCCCTTCTCCCTCTCCTGTCTTTCCCAAAAAGCCTGTATCTGTTCATTGTAGCATTCCAGTTATGCCAACGTGTTTCTGTGATGGTGACTACATCATAGCCTTTCTGTTGCACCAAGGCTTCCAGCTCATCCTGCTTGTTGCCCATACTTTCTTTGTCAACATCAGCTACAGGTAATGTGGAAGTGAGAGGTGCAGATTTCATGCACCAAACTGATACAGTTTAGATAGGATCCTAGTAGCTTTCAGGCTTCTCTGAGGTCAGTAGATCTGAGGTGATGTGAGCCAGCCCCTAGTCATGTCTATCACTTTCTGCTTACCACTACAGCAACTACACTCCTAAAATTGGTCTCCCAATTACATGTCTAGTTTGGTATGGTGAGGGAGAGCCCGCAACTTGCATCCAGCAGATTTTAAGTGTACAACTTGTTTTTACAGAAAGGACCTAAGACAGATTGAACAAACAAGATTAAAACAAAGAACTGTACCCTGAGGAGAGGAAGTAAAGAGAGGGAGGTGCAGATCTCTCCTCTATGGTATCCCATCATAGGACAGATAGGAATGGGTCAAAGTTGCACCAGGAAAAGTTCAGGCTGTACATTAGGAAGCATTTCTTTACTGAGAGGCTGGTCAAACACTGGAACAGGCTTCCTAGAGAGGTGGTGGATGCCTGTCAGTGTTTAATAGGCATCTGGACAATGCCCTTCCTAACATTTTTTTAACCTTTGGTCAGTCATAGGATCAAAGGATCACAGGATGTCAGACATTGGAAGGGACCCAAAGAAATCATCAAGTCCAACTCCCCTGCCAGAGCAGGACCATACAATCTAGTTCAGGTCAGAGAGGAACACACCCAGACAGGCCTTTAAAGTCTCTAGAGAAGGAGACTCCACAGTCTCCCTGGGGAGCCTGTTCCAGTGTTCTGTGACCCTTACAGTATAGAAATTTCCCCTTGTGTTGAGGTGAAACCTCTTGTGCTGCAACTTACATCCATTGCTCCTTGTCCTATCACAGGGAGCAAGTGAGAAGAGCCTGTCCCCCACATCATGACACCCATCCCTCATATATTTATAGACATTTATTAAATCCCCTCTCAGTCTTCTCCTCTCCAGATTGAAAACCCCCAGGTCCCTCAACCTCTCCTCATAAGGCATGTGCTCCAGTCCCCTCATCATCCTTGTAGCCCTCTGCTGAATCTCTCCAGCAGATCCCTGTCCCTTTTAAACTGGGGAGCCCAAAACTGAATGCAATACTCAAGATGAGGTCTCATCAGGGCAGAGTAGAGGAGGAGGAGAACCTCCCTTGATCTGCTGGACACACTCCCCTTAATATACCCCAGGATCCCACTGGCCTTCTTGGCCACAAGGGCACATTGCTGTCCCATGGATAACTTGTTATCCACCAGGACTCCCAGGTCCCTCTCCACAGGGCTGCTCTCCAGCAGATCACCTCCCAGCCTGTACTGGTGCAGTTTATTATTCCTCCCCAGATGCAGGACTCTGCACTTGTCCTTGTTGAACCTCATTTGGTTCCTTTTTGCCCAGCTCTCCAATGTGACCAAGTCTTGCTGGTTCACTGCACAGCCTTCAGCTGTATCAGCCAAGCCTCCCAGTTTGGTGCCATCAGCAAACTTGCTGAGAACACTCTGTCCCCTCATCAATGTCATTGATGAAGATGTTGAACAGCACCGGACCCAGCACTGATCCCTGGGAGACTCCACTAGTTACAGATCTACAGCTGGACGTGGCACCATTGAACTCTTTGAACTCTGTCTTGTAACCAGTTCCTGTTCCACCTTACTGTCTGCTCTTCCATCTCACACTTTCTGAGCTTGCTCACAGTCCTGAAGTGATCAGACAGTTGGACCGGATAACCGTTATAGGTCCCTTCCAACTGAAATTACTCTATTCTATTCTGTCTGAGTAGAAAGCCAGCTCTCAGCAGTGAGGTTACAACAGCTCAGTATAAGCATAATATCCTAAGTATATAATGCAGATTCTTAGAATTTTTACCTCCATTTGTTTCTCTGAAAACACTGAATAAATCCAGAGCAAATGCTCTGCTTTGTACTCCTGAACTGTGGTGGTATCATGATTCACTCCACTGCATCAGCATAGTACTATGAAGCCCTCAGGGATTACGTATGGGAAGAAAGGATTTTAAATGGTTAAAAATACACTTCAAACCTTTAAGCCAGTAGGCTGATATGTATTGAGAAAGATTTTTAATTGGAACCCTGGCACTAGAACTGATTTAATTGCTAATATTCTGATTGCTGCTTCTCCAGCAAGTCCTGCCACAACTTTCTAAAAGGACCATGCCAAGCTGAGATAGTTGGTAGGTCTACTCCTGTACTTTTTACCAGCCTTTTTATTTCTGTAGTACTCACTGATGGAAACACTTAAGCTGCCAACACTTACTGTCAAATACAACAGGGTTCTTAGTGGGGTATATTGCCCATGACAATTTTTATTTCAAAGGTACATAGTACTGAAACTTTTTTGTGTGTACCTACAGAAAAAGAAGTAAAAATAACGAAATACAGATTTTATGGACTGCAGTAAGGTTTAAAAAAAAAAACAAACAAAAAAAACCCCAAAAGACACAACAACAACAAAAAACAAACAAACAAACAAACAAACCTCAAAAAAACCAAAAACTCAAAAAACACAACAAACTAATCAAACAAAAAAAGACAGCTATTAATGTGAATAAAGCCTGAAATATCTTTCTGGATAGTAAGATATACTTGTAAAGTAGTATTAATATATCTAATACTTACCAAAATAAGTCCCGAGATTAACGAGGAAGTGCCTGTCAGGGCAACATAGAACTTGGGCGTTAACGTGTTCAAAAACATACTCACTGAAAAAAAAAAAAAAGAGAAGAAACCATGAGTATGAGAGCAGATTTGATAAAGCAGAACATCAGACTGACACACGCTAAATTTTTCTTTCCCAACAGAGTCAGTCACAAGGCACTGGAAAACAGTTGTACGCACATTTACGTTTTTCCTACTTCAGTCAGTGCTCCACTGACAGCAAGTTCGGGAATCCTCTTGATATATGGAAGACATTTTATAGTCTGCCCATTGCAGTTAGAAATCCTAAGTGTTTTGATGGCCTGCATCCAACAATTGTCTCAATGTCCTGTATGATCTTGTTGAAACTATTCAGACAAATTTGTTTAAGTCTTTTACTCTCGTTACTTTCATTCCTCTATTATAGAGTGAGAGATAATAGCACTTCCCCAACCAATTCTGCTGCATGAAAGGTGATGAACTACGCAGGATGATAACAGTGAATAAACGCATGAAACGGATTAGGAAAAGACCTAACTGGCTTTTGGAAAATGAGGGGTGAAAATCATGATTGCTTTCTAGATTATCTGGAATGTAGGGCAGAACCAAAGCCAGACAGACTGCAAGGAATAGCAATTCCATCTATATGGGTTTCTGGACATTCAAAGGGCTCTTCTAGTCATATCACATTTTGGAAACTGCTGAATTTCAAGTAGTCATGCTCAATCCCCCATAGAAGAAAGATCTATGGCTTTAAGAGACTAAAATAATCTCCTTATAGGTTTTGGAACACTCTATAGAAGCAAATGAAGAGAAATGGAGTTCTTCCAATAAATTCTAGATAACTGAAGAAAATTCTTTTCATTGCCTCCATCTTCCATAAATAAAAACATAACTCCTTTATACTACGTGGAGGGTTAGAATGTCTTCTGTGAAAAACCTCACTGATCCTTAACCAGTGCCGAAGTACTTCTCATATGTATATAGATATATATATATACACACATATACATGCATACATACATAGGTGTGTATATATTTAAAATATGCTGACAATAGCAGGTGAATTTAAAGGCTTGTGCCACACTACCAAACAGTCACGAAAAAACACTGATAAAAGACCTGGATATATACATGGGAGGCCCTCAGTTCATTCTGTTCCTTTTGTAAATGATGCTTACTGAAATTAAATAATATAGAGCCAAAATGGAAGGAAAAGACAACAGCAGGATACTAATCATAAAACATATGATTAATTTTCCAAGACCAGTAAAACAGAAAATTATTTTCCAGAAATGCATCGCTAGAAGAGACTGAAACCCTACAATTTGGTTGCTTTGTTTGGGTTTTGGCTGCATATTTTCTACATTGGTTTTTTCCTTGAAGAAGCCATAAACTGTTAAAATAGAAGTGTCATTTTATGCTCCGCTGGAGTGGCATTAAGCACTAAGCTGATATAATAAAGAACTAGTGTTTTTTTTTTAATTTCAGCAAGTATTTTCTTTCACAAATGAGGTTGGATGCCAGATTCTCAGCTAGTGTAAATCACCATAACGTCCCCGATTTTGCTGTGTGCAGCACAGATACACTGGATTATGCCAGCTTTGGCTCAATAGTTGGGATTTTCCCACATCTTCTTTCTTTTTTTCCCATTCCCATTCCCATTCTTTTTTCCTTCCATATCATGTCTAATACAGTCTGACTTTGAAATAGCAGTTGCTGCTTTCTCCAGCTGCAATACCTACTAAGAAGGAAGAGGAATGGAGAGACTGAAATAGCTCTGGCTTCACAAACCACCCATGAGTCCTTTAAGAAACATTTCTCATTCTGGAATGCAAACATAAGCCAGAGACATAATCAAATTTTGTCACTGGGGAAATTTCAGATTGCCAGTGAAATTACTTCCTATGTTTAGGTCAGGATATTCCTGAGAGAGAATATGCTATGATGGGATATAGATGTCCATGTTCCCCACGTAGCACAGTGCTGATGCAATGCCAACAATAACGTGAAAAGCCAGGCAGTAGGCAACTTTATGGAAATGCTTTCTCTTCTGTTCCTCTGTCATAGGTTCACAGTTCATGAAATGCCTGGATTTTTCTTATTAAAATAGAAAAATTTTCCAAAGCTATGAAGCCACCTAAGCCTCCTGTGTTTTAGAAGATTCCACTTGAAGATACCCATTGAACAAAGATATAGTCTTATTTGCTTTAAATTCCTATTGCCTGTATCACTAAGAAATGCTGCAAAGAACAAAGTTTCTTAAGCAGTGACGAGATACTCACTTAGCTTTGCTGACTGGCATCAATGAAATTTGCTTTGGGAAATGTGTCTGCATTTTTAAGAGCTCTCTCAACAAAGGAACTCCATGCAGCTCATGAATAGAGTAGAACAAATGAGGCTCTTCAGAAATGCTGTTGGTTTTTTTCTGTCTCCGCTCTTTTACAAACAGTGTATACTGATTTACAGACAAACCTTCAGACCTGAGTGGAGATAGTATTTTGTTTATCTGTCCTTTGCACCGGTATTACTGCTTCCCTCCCTGCTTGCATGCACCTTGATGCTCCTTTATGCTCTTTACTACAGGCTGCCACCATTCTTTGCTTTTTACAGCTTAGTCATGGGAACTGGCTAGGTGAACAGGTATGATGCTTTTAGATTCTATGGGCCAGGCTGCCGGCTAACTAGACTATCTCACTTGATTTGCTACAGTTGTACTGAACTACTAGAGTTGCTTATACAGCCTGTATCTCCCTCATTCTCTGCCATTCTTTCCACTAATTAAATCTAAGTCTCATGTTCCATTATGAAAACTAACAACTTCTGCCAATTATTAACTACCCTCCTAGTCTCTTTGTCTCCATAAATATTATCAACAAAAGCAAAACCAAACACTTCCTAATAAGAAACATATCTCCAAAACAATAAAAGTAAGCACTAGAGGATCTGTGATCAGACCATTTTTATTCTGAAGTGAATGAGAATGCAGTCATTGCTTTGGTGAAAAATGTATCAAGGCCTAGTTCTCATTAACCCCAAAAGTAAAAATCAAGCTAATTTGGGGTTATTTGATATATCTCATTATCCAGAAGGGGGCATTTCTTTACAATCAGTATTCTGACACCAGAGAAATCATTATCATATTCAATGTCTCCATCATGTACTGGGATCAAGTTTCCTTCAGTCTGTTGCAGAAAACTAGATCCATTAGATAACCAAAATGTCCATCTGCCTAAATTTGGATAGTAGTATTTTTCTTCACTATTTTCATTTGGTGAAGTAGCAGGATTGAAGAGCAAGTTTCTGAGAAATTAGAGTTGAAGATAAAACAGAAGATGACAGCAGAATAAAGAGGCAAAGTAGAAGCACTAGCAAAAGGTGGTACTCTGTGTTCTTTTGTCTTAATTACTAACATGTCACTGTATGCCCAATTATTTCTGTCCACAAAGGGAAGACAGTTCAGTTATTTAGTTTGGAGTATCATCTCTTGTCTGGCATCTAATGAGTACCTAGAGAAAGAAACTTGCCTGATATTCCTACAGTGCCAACTAATTAGAAATTACTATTTCCACAATCTTTTAATAATGAGGGGTTTATTTTAGGTGTGTTAATAGAAATGATGGAATACACAATACAGCTTGTTTTGTTTTTAAAGAAAGCCCTCATGACCTACAAATGCTGTCTAAACAAGCCAAGCATGTCTGCTTATGAGAGGCTCCTGGTCTTAAGAATACCCATCCCCTGGTTCTTCCCCTTGCTTAATTGGTTTAATTTTAATCAAACGAGTCATCCAGAATAAGGCACTATTTACGTTTCTGAAGGTGCCTATGTTACAGTGCCAAATTGTTCCATCCTGCTGTATAATATCTAGGGAAGGGATGGTTTTCACTGTTAACTCTGCATGCTCAGAGACGAATTTACATCCCATTCAATTCATGGCAGACAAGCTCAAAAAGCACACAAGCAAATATTCCCTGTTGAGACTAATCAAAAGAGGCAATTGAAATGTTCTTGAAAGCTGATGCCAGTTCATTCTTGTTATGTATGTTATTTATTGCCAACACTTGTTGATTCATTCTGAACATGATAATAAACAAGAGAGGAAAATCCAGATTTTTTTCAAGCTACACAATCCTTGAATCATGTAAAATATATCACTCAAGGTAATAAAACACTGTGCTCATTTACAAATGTCTTCAAGGAATAGAGGCATTTAGTTTTCATGTGTGAGAGGAACTACAGTAGGAGGGAAATACTGGAGTTAAACTGCTCAAAATATCATTTTGCTGCTGTATCAGTTAATTACATTAGAAGACCATTAGGGGAGAGAGCCTACTATTCCCATATGTGGATCTACTAACATGACTGCCCCATTACCTACTTCTGAATGTGAGGCTGTGCAGCTTGTGCAGTTAAGGTGCAAATAGTATTATAGCAGTGTTATATAAATCATAGACACAAAGAGATCAAGCTAAGACAGGACCACATCATTTATGATACTTCTAAAAGGAAAAATTATTCCCTGAACAGTATGTTATCATAAAATACAGATAAAATTAAATGTGTTACTAACTCAGTACACATAAAAAGATGCATTGAAGACCCAGAATTAAAGATCAAACATAGCTATATTGGGGTTGGACTTGGTTCTCTTCCAACCCCTGACATCCTGTGAGCCTGTGAGCTATACTGAAATACACATGAAAGCACAGCTCTTCTGTGCCAGCATCTTCACACTTTTAAGTGAGACAAGTTTTCTAAGTACAGTAGTAGCTTTCTTAAGAACTAAAAGCAACAAAACAGAAAAGCTTATAGCCACAGAGCCCTTCTAGTATGTTATTGGTTCTTAAGCTTTCACAGCTAAAATATACGTGTCCCTAAAAAATGCCATTGCCTCCACCTTCCATATTTGCTTGGTATGGAGACCAACGCAAATTCTTGTGACACCAGTGCAAACAACCCTAAATCCTTTAGACAGGCAACAAGCTAAGAAACCAATCCCTGAAGACCTTTGACACAGCAATTCAGCTTCTTTTCACTGCAGCCATCCATTCAAGCTGGTGTTCAAAGATGGTACAGAGGATAGGGCAGTGACTGGCTTATTTCACAGGGGCCTCATCATGGTTTAATGCAGCCACTCAATTCAAAGTTGTTGCAGCAGTGAAGAATTCTTCTACCAAAGTGTCAGCAAGGAAGGCAAAACAAAGTTCAATAAACTTATTTTAATAAATGTGTATAACATTCCCGTGAGTATAAAGCACGACATAGTCTTGGCTTTAACTGAAGTATTTATTTAACCTTTTTGAACCTTCAATCCATCCCTTGTAAGAATGTTAGTAATACACTTCTGGGAAAACATGAAAGGGTCAGGCTGAATTATGCACTATATATACTATGATGGCCTCTAGCTCAATATAAATACAAACCCCACCAGATTTAAAACTAGCATGGGGTATTGTCTCAGAAAAAAATATCTTTGGCCATTTACTAGAGTTTCCCCTGGGAAACTCCCAAAATGTTTTTTAACTTTTCAGACTTCTCAAAGAAATTAGCAAAGAAGCAGCAAGCATTCAAAAATTTAAGAATGCTGCTGAGTGAGTTTGATTTTCAGTTATTGCAAGTGCTATTCAACTTCCTTTCATAAAGCCTTTGTGTGGATCTGTTTTCAAAGCTGAAAAAACGATTGTCACTCAGAAACAAACACGGGGCCATTCTGGGCAGAAATGTCAGTGCTGTGCACAAGGAAATCCAGGTACTCACCCACTTTGTTTAACGACCTAAAAAGGCATGAGGCTGAACGAGAGTCACAGTCAGAACTCTGGAGCCTAACCTAATGGCCAGTGAAGTTGTCTATTGCTCTCAGAGAATGTTGAATCAGAGCCCAAATGAGAGAAAATGATGATCTGCCAAAAGCTAACGATTGAACCCTCATTAACTACATAGTTGCACATAATCAAAATTCTGCCCTTACAAATATTTCGAATTAGTGAAATAAAACTTTAAGGACTGAAGATCACCACTACACTCTTTCACATTTCTACATCTCCTTTCAAGGGGGAGTGACTAGAGATGGCCTGTTTTGGAGAGAAGGTGAGCATTACAGGAGAGGCTTTCAGCTGCGAAGTACAACCCAGTAATAATGAAGTTCATTTATCGTAACTGAAAAATAAAGAGTTTTGAAGTCTGCAGATGACAATAACGTTCTCTCTACTTTGTGGCCCAATGGCCCACTGAGTAAATTTTATCCAGCTCAGAAAACCAAAACAGACTGTAACAAATTCAGTCCATCTTTTCCAAAATAACTTCCTGACAATTGCTAAAAAATGTAATGTAATCATTCTTCTCAATAATTTAATGCATTAAATATCTGAAAAACAAAGTGACACTGATCAGTGCTAGCCTGCTTTTCAACACCAAGTCTATAGTTATGTTGTAATGTCCAGAAGTTATTGGATTGTTTAAAAAACAGGCTCAGTCCTATCAGGAATTAGTCTGTGTTGGTTCTGGAGCTTTTCATGGGACTTAAGTGAATATACTTGTGTCCTTCAGAGTGCATTAACTACTCAGCCTGTTAGACACTAAGATCACTTATCCCCACTGAGAATAATGTACAGGGAAACATAACTGGTAAGAGACAAGAGCCACCACTGAATGGAGGGCAGAAGGACAAAGAAGTGAATCAAGGAAACCAGATCTGGAAGATACAAACCCATTTAGATGCTACTGTGACTTGGAAAAGGGAAAAGAAAATCAGATTAGAGATAGACAAGCATAGTACAGAGCTGAGTTAAAAGAAAATTTACAAATGAAATAGCAATAAAAATGTGCATAGAAAGATAAATATAGAGCCAAGAACAGAAAAAGCAAAAAAGACACAAGAAATGATAGAGCAACATGAATGTAAATAAAGCTGATTTTCGCTTTGGCAAAAAATGGTTCAGAAGGATTTTTTCGCTGGGAGAAATAAGACTGCCAACAATTAACAGCTTTGGTCACTTAGGAAGAGATACTGTCAATGACATTCCTTGCTGTCAAATACACCCCAAAGCCTTGTCTCACAAACTAAGGCATCTAACACAAGATGCTACTGAAGATCCTCATTGCCAACTATATTGTCTCAGAATATCCTGATATGGTCAGCTGCTACACTTTCCCTTGGAACAGACAGACTGGACTACAGGCACAGGATGTGCTGTACCTACCCCGAGAAAAACACTCTCATGAATTTAAATACTACATAGGATAGCTCCACTCAAGCACAGTATTTTGCTATTCAATTGGTCTGAGATCGTGAACTTTTTACCTGTGGATTGAGAAGAATAAAAGTATGGAGTAAAAAACATCAACTTTCCCTCAGGAAAGCAGCTGTTATAATGTTAATTTGCTGCCATATAGTTCTCCTGCCAACTGACAGGGACATTTCCTCTTGCTTTCACAATACAGTGGTGACACGAGTTAATTACACAGGTCCTGTTAATTGCAGAGCTTGTTGTATGAACATCAATATTTCCTTGTCTATTGGCAACAAAAACTTTGTTAAAAAAAAAAAACACCCAAACAAAAAAAAACCCAAAAAACAAAAATAAAACACACAGAAACTCCAAACAAACAAAAACACACGCACAAAAAAAAAAAAAAAAGAACAAACAACCAAAACCAACCCCCCACTGCATTTCTATTTAAAGAAAATTAGGGAGAATTAATTTCCTGGGACTTTACAGGCCTTAGCTGTCAGGCACTGAACTACTGGGCATTTCTTTATGACAATCACAGTGATCTAATGCTAAAATCAGACTCTAGGTATTAATAATGTACAAGCTGAAGAGAGGAACTGGGCCAAATAAGAATGACGCACAAAGGATGAGAAATCACATACTGAGCAGAGATATCAGTATTTAGATTTTTAGAGATGTGAACGTGTAAAATTGGGTTGTTGCTTGGTTCTTTGTCAAAATCTCTTGCAACATTGTCAACCTCAATTCTTCTAAAGTCAGGTTGCTTGCAAACTGATGTGAAATGCTGTCATTATACGTCTTCCCTGCAGATTTTAGTTTCAAGAAGCATACGAGTCCTCGTCTTGAATTTTACTTCAGTGGTGCACTGCATGAGCAAGCATTCTCTCAGATTTGTGACTGGGGATTTCATAGAATCATAGGATGCCTTGAGTCTGAAGGGACCTTTAAGATCATGTAATTCCAACCCCCTTGGCATGGGAAGGGACACCTTACACTAGACCAGGTTGCTCAAAGCCTCCTCTAGCCTGGTCTTAGACATTTCCAGGGATAAGATGCCTGCAACTCCTTTGGACAACCTGTTCCAGTGTTTCACCACCCTCATACTAAACTTCTTCCTCACGTCTAATCTAAATCTACCTTGCTGTAGTTCAAAACTATTGCCCAATGTCCTATTGCTACATGTCTTTATAAACAGTCCCTCCTCAGCTTTCTTGTAGACCCGCTCTGGGTACTTAAAGGTTGCTATAATGTCTCCCCAGAGCCTTCTCTTCTCCAGGCTAAACAGACCCAACCCCCTCAGTCTGTCCTCATAGGAGAGGTGCTCCAGCCTTCTGATCACCTTTGTGGTCCTTCTCTGGACACTCTCCAACAGATCTGGGGGCTCAAGAGCTGGATGCATTACTCCAGTTGGGCCTCATGAGAGCAGAGGGAAAGAATGACCTCCCTTGACCCGATGGCCATGCATCTTTCGATGCAGCCTAGGATCCATTTGGGTTTTTGCACTGCCAGTGCATGTTGCCAACCCAAGTCAAGCACCTCATCAACCAAAACCCCCAAGTCTTTCTCTGTAGGACTGCTCTCAATCCATTTGTCACCCAGTCTGTATTTGTGCTTGGCATTGCACCCACACAGGTGCAGGACCTAGCACTTTGCCTTTTTTGAACTTCATGAGGTCAGCATGGGCCTACATCTCCAGCCTGCCTAGGTCCTTCTGGATAGGATCTCCTCCTTCCAGCATGTAGGTTGCACCACACCGCTTGGTGCCATCAGACAGCTTGCTGAGGTTGCACTCACTGCCACTGTCCATGTCACTAACAAAATAGTTAAAAGAGTTCCAGTTCCAGTACTGATGCCTGAGAGACTCCCCTTTTTGCCATTTGGACATTGAGACATTAACCTCAACTCTTTGAGAGCAGCCATCTAGCCAATTCCTTATCCATCAAGTGGTCCATCCATCAAATTCACGTCTTTCCAACTTACAGACCAGGATGTCACACAGGACAACGTCAAACACTTTGTACAAGTCCAGGTAGATGACATCAGTTGCTCTGCCCTTATCCACCAATGTTTTGACCCAATCATAAAAGCCACCAATTTTTCAGGCATGATTTGTCCTTGGTGAAGCCATGTCAGTTGCCACCAATCACTTCCTCAATTTACATGTGCCCTAGCAGAGTCTTCAGGAGGATCTGCTCCATTATCTTGCTGGGCAGAGAGGTGAGACTGACTGGCCTGCAGTTCCCCAGCTCCTCCCTATGTCCTTTTATGAAAATGAGGGCTATGCTTCCCCATTTTCCAGTCAGCAGGAACTTCACCACACCATCATGACTCCTCAAATATGATGGAAAGTAGCTTTGCAACTTTTATCTATTAATTTCCTTAGGACCTGCAGATGGATCTCATCAGATTCCATGGACTTCTGCATCTTCAGGTTCATTAGATGGTCTTGAACCTGGTCTTCTCTTACAGTAGGCAGATCTTCATTCTCCCAGTCTCTGTCCTTGTCTTCTGCAACTTGGACAGTGTGGTTCCTTCATTATGCAATGCTACGAGGTGTCTTTGTAGGCAGAACCAGTCCAGACACTGGAGAGGTTTCCTTCTCTAATCACACACATATCAGCATTGTGTGTATTAGCAATTTCCCCAACAAAAACGGGAAATCCTGAAGTGATTCTACAATCAAATAAGGATGCACTCCATGATGGTCTCCTATGTGACTGCAGAGTATCAACTGCTACCTTCTTTTAGATTCTCACTTGTAAAAGAAAGCAAAAGTATACTGAACTCTTCAGACGACAACTGTTGCATAGTTTATCAGGTAGATGATTTAAAGACTTTTAAATTGGGCTCTACTGGAAATAGTTTTCATTGCAAAAATGTACCCAAGTGTTGCAAAAAACACCCCTTATTTTCCACTCTTCACTCTGAAGTGTTTAAACAAATCGGTACTTTAAAAATATCCTTAGTGTCAACTAATCATTCATGTAACTGAACTAAGACAGCTTTACTCAGTTTGGACAGGCACCGTTTGTGAAGTCAAACCTACCTGCTACTACCTTAACTGTCACTTATTCTATGGAATTACACAGATTTATGTGGTTCAGCCTTTCAAAGCTGTATTAAAACAAAAGCCAATTACTAAACCTCATTATCTGGAGTCATTTAAGACAATTAATAGCTTTTGTTCCAAATGCCAGATCAGCACAGTTCTCTCAAAGGAACAGGGTATGTTTTGCCCTCTCCTTTCATGGAATGCTCAGGGAGGTATCGGCTCCATTAAATCATCTTGATTTTGGTTCATTAGCTGTCTACAGAGTACTCTAAACTATAGGCTTGCCACAGTCATTAATTCCAATGCCTTGAACAACAAAAGCTAATCTACTCTAGAGAGAGAAATCAGCAAAGAGTTTTCACCACCAACTACTGGCATTCCACAAAAGAGAATATACCCCATGAGTTCCCATTATCTGGGAACCTCTCTCAGAGGAGCTATTCCCATGCTAAGATGAAAAGAGGCACAGAAACAAAGCACCCTTTGCTGCCCTGCAGCCTCTTTTTGTGCCTTCTTTTGTTCCAGGCAGATTCTGATATTAGCACCAAACCTACACATAGGAGCAATGTTACATGTTCCATCCCTATTTGTGCACTGCATTCACAGATCTACAAAAGACAAGGATCACCATATTTGCTGCGCAAAAAAAAAAAAAAAAAAATCCCAGCAATGAAAAACAACGAGAAAATATATCTGAGATTTGCTTCTTGACTAAAATGCTTGCTATTTTTCAGATATATTTAAAAAAAAAAAATCTGGATAAATAGTCGATTCTAGACATTTCTATTCTAACCTTGATAGCCTCACTGTATATAGCACAACTATTTTGAGAGTCCCTAAGATGCTGATCTCTGCATACAAGAAATTGCAAGGTGCTTCTTGGAATAGAAACTGGAAAACATTTTCATAATTAGAAACAGCAACCTCATGAAAACTCCCTGGAGATCCGTAATAGCTAATACCATTACCCTATCATTGAAAACTCATCCATGCTTCCTACTAAGAAAATCAATAGGGTGTTCATGCCATTTTTCTCCTATGAGAAACTTCTACCTATGATAACTTTCCACATGAGGCAGGGAATTTATTTTATTGATGGTCTAGGTCACAAAAAGAAGGAAAAATTAATTTTACTTTGAGTGTGATTCATTATTCTTATGTATCTAATAATCAACTTTTCCCTTCAAAGCATTCTTAAACTGAATGACTCACACAGTAATTGCATCAAATGGAAAAGAAGACAAATTAAGTAAGAGAACTTTTACCTTTTCTCCTCCTTTTTTTACATATTCCAAAGAAGGCATAGCAGTGACAAGTACTATATAATTTCCATTGTCTACTAATCTCTTGGGACACCCAAAACTTACTAAAATGGAAAAGGCTCTGCAGTACTCATGAGACAGAAGAGCAATCTGCATTCAGGACCTGACTGATGAGGAGACAAACTTTGAAGGAGACTTTTGCATAATAAAGATTTTCAGTAAAGTGAGCTCCAGAGGAAAAAAAAAATCCAACCAAATGCATGGCAAATGGTGGAAGAGAGCCTGAGGAAGCACACCTGTCACACAGTCTTACAGACCTATAGCATGAAGTTATTTTTAAAACATGATCATCTTGTTGCCAGGGTGGCTCACCTGTCCCTACAGACAGAGAGTCTCTCTACAGTGCAATTTCCTTCAGCGGTCTCATGTCCATAGTAGAGAAAACTACATTGTGTGTAGTTTTTAAATTGTTTTATTTTATAGGAAGACAAATAAAATGCACTTAGACTACTTCATTAACAGTAACGATGTTGCTTAATTTAGCTTTTTATTAAATCCCAGAAGAAAAGGCAGCACAAGGTACCCACTAATTTCTTATTGAATATTTGATAGCTTTAATTCCAAAAAATGAGCCGTGGCTGACCTTGCTGAAAGCAACTGTGCAACAACATTCCATCCAGTAGCATCTTCCTTTGTTTTCCTTTCTTCTGTTTCAAATTACTGAATCTTTTCAGAGGTGAGCCTCCTTGTAAGGGTAAGAAAGACCACAGAAGTAGGGCAGGTCTTGCAGGAAGAACTCAGTGAAGCTATGTTGGTGTCACACAGAACTGTCACTCGACCTGCGGCAGCAATCAGCTATTTGGAAGCACTACACAAATACGCTAATGCCAGCACCCTGTTACCCACCAACTACTGTCAGATCTCTTTTTCTCTAAATCCAAACAACAGATAGATAGAAGTGAAAAATTAAAAACTCAATTAGCCAAACAAAGCATGCCTGGTAAATGAGAAGCCTACATAAGAAATAACACCAGCACAGGCTTCCTATAACTTGTCTTCTCAATCCTATTGTTAACCCAGTCGGATACTGTATTGGCTCTAACTTGAAAATGTAAAGCCTGGGTAATACATTTAGCTGTGTTAGGAAATCCCATGTTTACATCCAGCCTGGAACCTCTGAGTGTAGTGAAATATCCAGGTGGATATCAAGCAACTGAAAAATACATTTTACTAAATAACTCCAGGGAAGTATTTTGCACATCATGCTGGATTGCAGATTCCATGATGCAGAAAGCCACTTAGAAAAACAATAAAAAATTATGTCTTTTTGTGATTAGCAGACTATGTCCTGACTTTCAAAGCACACTACTCTGTGAGAAAGATGGTAAGCTAAAAGGAGGACATACCAGAATCACAGCTGACCATCAACGTTGCACTTCCCTTTACTCCATTATGCATGTCAGGGGCTTGAAAACATAAGCAAGGTAATAGCTTAAGATCCTCTTTTCAGTTTTCCACTTTGATTCTAACTTGAAGTATAGAAACTCAAAGTTCCTCAAAAATCAGGCCAAGATGTCTCATATCAAACATCTGCAATTAGAAACTGGTTTTGAAAGTCTGGTCAGGCAGGCAAGTGAGTCACTGAGGTGAGACGAACCTCAAGAACTCAGCTTTCCATTCTCCAAGGGTGGGTATGACCTGGGTAAACCCAGTGACTGTTGCTGGTAATCATTTCTGAGTATGACTAAAAGCTACTACACCATTGTACCCAGTAACCAGAGAAGGCTGTGCTGCAAAAGCAGCCCATGAGATTGCTGTGGTTTTCTTGCATGTCCCTGTTCCTCTTCTGTTCATGTTAGTGTATCTAGGACTAGCAATCATGGCTATGTTAATCCTCAGATACTAATGATTAATTATGGTAATCATTACACTGGGACTTTTTCTGCTGTCGTTTAAGTTGGTCTACTTGGAACATCCTGGAAAAAATATCTTTGATGCTAAAATTTACCATGCCTTCTCTTAATGCAGTAGCAAAAGTTTTTGTATTTTTCATGAGTCGAATGCCAGCAAACCCATTCATCAGAGGACTTCGCATTCACTCCCAGTTTTCCCTTCATATATGGTTAGGAACTAGCTTCCCGTCTGGCTCTTGAGGAAGAGCAATAGGAAAGTGATCTCCAGGTGTGCAACACATGAAGCTAATTTCCCTCTGAACAGAAACATCTAAATGAGCAACCGTTTCAGCAGAAAAATCCCGAAGAAAACTTTGAGAATGGCAGAATACCAAAATCAATACAGTGATAGACTCAAAGCAGCTCCAATACAGAAAGCTCAAACAGGGAACAAAAAATTATCGTGGAAGACTACTTAACTTAATGTTTTTCAAAACGCTACTTGGCTCAGAGACACAGAGATTGGGAACCTGCTAAGTGTGCTTAAGTGCTTGGAATTGTGGCATTTAAATGACCAACAAACCCCTTAATGCTCATTATTCAAGCACAAAATACCATTGAGAGAAGAGCAGCTGACTTTCTGGCTAGAAGTGCCCATTAGAGAGATGCACTTAGGCATACGTAATACTGGAGCAACACAGAATTTGCAGTAAAGTTTGGCTTCTGCTCCAGGTTTAATAGCTGGTTTGCCTCTGAAAGTCTCAACCCAAGTCTCAACCCAAGTCTGGAGCTTGGGTTTCCTGCCTGTGCTTTGGGCTTTGGGAAGAGACCTAAGTAAAGTTTTGTGTATCAAAGTAGATCAGTGCAAAGTTCTCTGCTATAGCTCCGCTGCTGGTTTCTTCACTTGCAGGTAGCACCTTCCTAAGAAGCCAAGTGGATTGCTCAGGCCTTCTCCAAGAGCTGTTTCTGGTACTATCATCCTCTTAACAATAAAAGGTATTAGAGAAAACATCTGATTATGCCCAGAGAAAGATATTTAACTTAGAGCTCTCTTTCCAGCAAACCTGATCTCAGTCTGTCCCAGGACAGCACGGTTAGTGAAAGCTACAATGGTCCATGAACAGACCTGTTTTCATTAAATAAGTGGAAGATGAAGTAGAGCTTGAGAAGGTATGTAAAGGTAATTACAACTAGAAACTAACACAGCTTTGCAGCTTTAAATACTCCCTACAACACAAAAAATGAAGGCTACATATCATCAACTGCATCGGGTTTGGGTCTCCCTGTATTTGGCTACCAGCTACCTATTTTCTTTTGTTACTTTGTAAAAAGAAAAATAGCTCCCCAAAGGATGTTTCTGTGAGCTCCAGCAAATTAGTACTATTAAGAATGGATTTCTTGAAGAACTCTTTTTCTTACTACGCCATTAATATTTCACATGGTGAAGAGCTGACACTGAGCAGAAAGATCTCGAACAGTGAAAAGAGGAGTCAATCAGGGGAAGTAAGGAAAACTATCTGTGCTTGTAAAGGCTTTTCTGCCTGAAGGAAACGGTGCAATGTCTTGATATGTGCTCACCAGCAAAGCCAAGTCCAGAACTGACACTGGCAGCAGAAGCCAGACACAGCAGATGCCAATAGGTCTACCAGATTGAAATGGTATCAAGAGATTTTATCATTTTGTAGCTGTATTAAAAAATTGATTTGGTCAACATGCCACGGGGCAAGATTTATTTATTTCTGCGTGAATGCACTGATAAAAAAATATTGCATTAATCCTTTCACAAAAATATTCGCCACTTTCTCAGTGGAGTCTAACATTAAAATGAAGTATTTTACTGTTTCACAAAACCCAGTATTTTTTCTCCCATTAACAAGCCCTTTGCCCTGAAGACATTTAATTTTCAGATTAAATACATAAATCAAATAATTTACCTGGGAGTTATGAACATGGCTTTGTGGCAAAAAGTCACCTCTTGGATTGGAAATTATATAATGGGTTTTTAGACTTCTCCAAAGCAGGGATTTTCTTTTGCTGAGAAGCAAGAATCCTGAGGGGACTACTCCAAGCTCCTTGCTCATGAAATGCACTCATAATTTGGGTAATTAACTAAACACCACAGTGTCATTATCTTTTCCCTAAAGCTTTTTTTTTTTCCCCCTCTAACAATTTTCCCATGTTAATTTAATACTGTCAGATAGGTAAATCCTTTAGAGATCAGTTAGTCTGAGACCAGAATTCCATGAGGCAGATGATTTGCAGTGGTTTTTGCTGCATTTTAAGTATGTTGCTCTTTCCGGTTTTCCAAACAAGGAAACATTTTTAATCCTATGCTTGATTGCTCCTATGAAGCAAAGCAGAAAAAAAAAAAAAAAGAAAAAAAAAAAANNNAAAAAAAAAAAAAAAGGCGGCAAGAAGACATTGTTTAGAAACACAAAGCTCTCTTTGCCCCATCTGCCAGTCCTGCTGCCGTCAATGCTGTTTTCAGCTGAGACAAAATGCCAGCTCCATCAATGTTTGTTAGGAGAACTGAAGTGCCACAAAATGGCACAGACATTGTCCCCATGCTGAAGTTTTGGGAAATGCAGGCAAATATTACAGAGGAAGCAACACTAGGTGAGCGTAACTGAGGCAAAATTACAAGTGAACACACAGCATAGAAATGAAAATTAATATTTAAAGCACACACGTCTGAGTTACAGTGTGCTGCTGCCTGGGTGTTTGAAAACAAGCCCCTGAGGAGTGTAAGGAGAGGCCTCTTCACTGAAGTGGCCCAGGATGTTCTCAGCGGCTGAAGAACCTCCCCAGCATGCAGAGTGCACTGACAGCAAGCAGCGCAGCCTGCCTTCAGCTGGCTGCGAAGATGAAACAGAATTTTTATCCTGCAGTTTTGTACTTATTTCATACGGAACCGTGCAATGTGTGCCAAATCCTTATCAATAAGATCGGATAAGCAGAAAAAGGGAAGTGAAATCAAGAAACAAAATGAAAAAAAGCTTGGGATTCTCTACAGACAATCATGAACTATTATTTTCTATCTGTGTAAACTACTGACATTTTCTCTTTTGCTCTGAGGAAATAAATTCTTTTTAACCACTGTTATGCTCCTTTTATTGGAAATGTCTATCACCAGGAGCACTCCGCAGAGGCTTTGTTAGCAGATGAGTTCATTAAGATTTTTCACTCGAGGCCAGCATCAATGGAAACCTAAGTGCTCTCCATGCATCAGATCAGCCAAGATAGTTGCATGGCTCCAAAGGACTGAAGTATTTGTGCCTCCATCTCTTCAGTGGCACACCTACAGTTTGTAAGCTCATTTCCCTACTTCAGCTTACAGGGTCATATTTACTTTCTTTCATGCTGTAGTAGTTTTAAAGCCTCTTTTTGTCTTAATTTTTTTGATGTTCATCTCCTTGCTTCCACTTCAGTTCCTTCCTCTTCAACTTGTACATTACGTATTCTTACTGTCATCTGGCTCAATTTAGTTTGAATTTGCAATGCTATTTGAAAAAAGCAAAGCATGTCTATCCTCCTGTCCCATTCTATCCTCTCCTATCCACATGCATTGGGAATGGCCTTAGGAGAAGGAAACAGAGTGCAAAGCCTCTGTTTATGTCTTTTCTGACAGGAATGGGTTAACAGCACCCATTTACAAGGAGTTCAGCAGAAGTTCCCAATATTTTATACAATTCAACTCACTATCACAGGACAATTTATTTTTTTCCTCAGTAAATCATTCTGCAAAGCTTTCCCTAAAAGGAGACTTCCCTGTAGTTCAGTGGAAAAGGCAGGAAAGAAATTCTGAAAAAGTGGTTAAAGAACAGACAGGTTTGAAGTGGGGATGACCAAGAAACACAGCCATTTATTTTATTTAAAGGATAGTTCCTTTAACCTTCAAGGAAAATAATTGTGTTAAAGCACAGGAAACTGCATCACTGCCATGACTCTATTGCAAGAATAAAGTCTACATTGATCTCTGGATCACCTGGTGGGGTGAAGTTGTGGAGGCTAGCAGAGGGATGCCCGTCTGTGAGGATAGCTCGAAGAGGCAGTAGCTGCCTTTTTCACTTTGAGGCAGAACTGCCTCTGTATAACTGAGCCCCACTTTGGAAGGGAGCCTCAAAAGACTGAAATCAGAAGCTTAAAAAAGTTGTCATGTGTTGCTTGCCAAGCCCAGGTGAGAGACATCGCAGGCCCTCCCTGGACAAGGTTCTTCAATGGGAGTGATGCTGCCCAGGTGGCATAGCCAGTGAGGGGAGCAGTATAAGATCACCTGGCCTGGTAATAATGGGTTACAATGTCCTGACCCTCAAACCCTGTGGATGCAGAAACCTGACTTCACTTTCTGTTTGCTTTTCTCTATGTTTTAAAAAGCCCATGCCTTTTTTAGCCCACTATTTCTAGATTTTCCAAACATGTGTTAAATTTCTGTGGTTACTGTAATTTCCTACCCCATCCTGACAGATTCAGCCCCTGCAGTGCACTACCAGGGAACTGTAGAACCGTGACACTTCTTATTCCATCACCAAAAAAATGAAAGAGAAGTTAAAATCGGTTCACTGTTAATGGGTTCAAGGTCTAACTCTGATCCCTTATCATACTCCATGCATTATTTTGCCAAGGGCACAGTGCATTTTGGGCGGAGGTGGCGCTGGGGATGGAGGCGTAGCTGCAGGTATCAGTATTCACTGCTTAGGGCAAACACAATGGCACAGTGAGAGTTCATGTCACCAGTCACACGTGCTGCACCTTATATAACCTCATTTCTGACTCACAAATCAAACAGTATGATCTACTACAAACCACCCTCTAATGTCAAAAAGTCTAATACATATTTGTTAAAATATGTATTAGAAAACTCAAAATTCAATTCTTGTGGGTTTTTTCTTTCTTCCTCCAGTTCTTTCTCCTTTCCTCTACTTCTCACTTTCACCTGATGCTGAGCCACAGACTGTAACTGTTCTATGCTTAAGATGGACTCCAAGGAGTAGAATTCCAGTCAGAAATTTAGCCTTCTATCTCCAATTAATTGTAGCAGCAGCTCAGCAGCTAAGCAAACATCACAGCATCTATCCGTATCTGTAAGCTCACAGCACCATGCATTTATCCATATTGTTATTTATTTAATTTTGGTTGTTTATTCAGCTCAAGAATTACTCCAAAGTTGTTTGCTCCAGCAGTGAATCTTTCAGGAAGACTCTACGCCCAGTAATATAAGCAAGTTATTGACTGCAGTTATTCAATAGGTTTTTTTAAGCTCATGACCTTGGGCAGAATTTCCCCCTTTTTCTGAACTACAGAAAATAAGACACTTTACTGTCATATGTAAAGGTAAAAGGATATTGTCAGCCTAAAATGATTTCTTAATAGGCACTTTTTTTTTTGTCCTAGTGAACAGAAAAAAGATTGTGTTGTGAACTGATATTAAATGAAGACGATAACCTTATCTTACTGATATGAAACTTTCCCCAATTTGTTTGTATGTAAACTCTTTTGGATTCATGTTTTCATCAAGATATTTTGTCTATTTTGTCCTTTTATGCAGCAATAAATGAAAAATATCTTCCAACAAATTAGACTTACCTATTCTGACATATTGTTTTAAATTCATATGCTCAAACATTTTGAAAGCCTCTAACAAATGAGGATAGTCATAATTTTCTAAAATGCTAATAAACATCATCTTTCATCTCAATGCTCAAAGCACCTAGCAAATAGAAATTAAGATTCTTCCAAATCCTGCAAAAGTATCTTAGCTAAGGGGCTGAGAGGTGCACCTTAAAATTCTGGTTCTCTTTTCTTTACAGTCATCCTAATGTTTTAATTTTAGATCTCTAATATGGTCTGGAGTTACTTTCTAAGGCAGGATTAACTACAGCCACTCAAGCGCAGCATAATAATGGTGCTTTCTAACATAAAACTAGTAGAGGAGTAACTTCTGGTTATCTACTAAAAGGGACTTTTCTAATGAAGTCACATGTGCAGAAATATGTCCCTTTTAAGGAAGTCTGGAACTCCTGGGAATGGCCAGAGCACTCCAGTTACTGGTTTTCTGGTCACTTCACAATACAACATGAGATACTGATGAAAAAACAACATGCAGGGTATGTTGCCTTCATCTGCGGTACATGGACCAGAGCTTGTCTATCTTGAGACAGGACTAAAAGCAGGTATAGAAAGAAATTAACAGAACCCACCAGGTCTTGCCAACCAAAATCTCCCAGTGTTTGTCTCATTACTCATTTTGCTCATACTTAGCACATTTATAACCCTTTCCAATTCACCATCGTATTTCCAGATTTGGTATGCTATTTTGCTCAAGTGAAAAAAGCAAATTCAGGAAACATCTAAACAGAGCTAAACGGACTTAATGACATCTGGTAAAAAATTACTGATGTAGCTGCAATCATTTCCAAATAAGATTTGGAATCTTATTGTATTTCCCACTATCCTTCCATGAGATTACTGATCCTTCCAGACATCAACCTCATTTCTTTCTCGAAGTTATCACAATCATAAAAGCTCTGCTACAACAACATGGAAGATAACCAAAACTGGATGTGCAAAAGAAAGCCTCTGTAACTCAAAGGGAAAAAAAAGCCAGAATAAGTAGCACTACTTCTGCTTCATAAGGGCTTGCATGCCTGGAATCTTACTTGTTTTTTGTCCAACTGCAACAATTGATCTGAGGAGATTATTTCTTCTAATAAATGTATTTAGCACTTCAGTGTTCTTTCCATCATAGATCTCAAACTGCATTGCTAAATAGTGTGCATAAAGTCAACATTTTAGAAAGATAAATTTAGATACATAGAAGCACTTGTAAACAGTCAGTGGTTGATCTCAGGACGGAATCACAGGGCAAATCCATCTAACAACCTTAAAGTCAGGGGAATTTTTGCTACCGGTATTAGCGGGCCCATGATTTCTCCCTAGCAATCTGGTGCTTCTATTGTTTCCTTGGTAGGGTTAACAGCTCCACAAAGATCTCATCCAGATAAAGTTATTTTGCTAATTTTGCCTCCAGATGGCTGTCATCGTTGTAGCAGTAAGCTCTGCAGGAGGATAATTACGTGACTGCGGCAGAATGCACAGGTCTTAGACATACCTCTTCCTTGCACACAGGTTATCATTAACAGTCATGCACATCGAACAGAAGCAAGCATCATTCAGAACCTATTTCCAGGCAATGATGATCTTAGGAGCACCAAGAGAGCGAGACCTGACAGGCAAAACCCATCTGTTTCAGAGATGATTTCAGCATTTCATGCATCTGCTCAGTTAATTTAATTTGGTGTTAGAACATTCTGCTTCACAAAAATCTTTTATTAATGAAATCGTTTTTAAGGAATAATAATTTGCTTGCTTGACTACTGTTCTCTGTATTGCTGCCTTTTCTGGATGTCTGTTATGCTGCAGATGTTGGGAACAAGCCAGTCACTGCAGGGACTTTTCCAAATAACTTTACTGAGACATGAAAGCTTCTTGTTTAAAGCAAGTCCTCTCGTAACACCACAGGAAGACAATTTTCAGCTCTCTTTTAGGCACTCATTTTTTCCTAATGATTGTTATATAATTTTTATATAGGTTCTTAATATATGATTGATGTGTGAATGCAAGGGTGCATATGTCTCAGTGGAGAGAATGACAAAATGGGACAGGCACAGTTCCCTTCTTTCTTTGGCTAAGTTTTGAGATTGGTTTGGTTTTTTATTTGTGTTTTGGAAGGCAAATGAAAATGACCATCAATTTTCATTATGTACCTTCCTGACACAGTCCAGCCTGGTCGGGACAAGGCTCTCTTGATGTTGACTGTCTATAGTACTGCTTTTGTGAAAGGAGGGCTGCTTAGCTCTTCATCTTATCCACAGGGATGAAACCTTCCTCCTTCTTCAACTCTGACATTTGCTGCTGGTTAAGGGCAGTTGGTTAGAAATGAGCCCAAGTGTCCTGGATAGTCATTCGTGTTTCTCAGAACGACAGTAAGAAGCAAACACAGATCAAGATTTTTAAAAATATCTTTTAGATATTAGACTTTAGAGATTTTAATTAAGGCACTTTAAAAAGTCCTAATTTGAGGAACAGAGCACATCTACAGTAGCATCCTTTGGAAGGTCTTAGATAATGTGCACTGAGATCTGGTTCAGAAAAAAAGCAGAGGAGTTTGCTCACAGTGGAAGATTTACTTGTAGAAAAGGAAAAGCCAAAACCCAATTATCACCTTATCTCTAATAATAACAAAATCCTTCAACATAAATTTAGCATGGATCTGAACAAACAACACTGTAAAAGCAGGAGAGAACACCTAAAGTTTACAGGAAGGTAACAGTACCCTGAAAGACTGCTTACTGATTCAGAAACCCCATGTGGTGTCACAGAACAATGCCATGTGAAATACTCATTTTCATCCAAGACAACAGCAAAACCTTTTTAAACAGCCCGACAAATTGATTAACCGAAGTACAGTGCTAAGAAAAATGTTGGTTTGGTGTTACTCCACCAGCTCAGCTGAAGTTTTCTTCACTGCACAATACACATACACCCTTCACAGGAAAAACTTAGCTCCCTTTATTAAGTGACAACTGTCTTCTGATTCGGTTTATCACTCAACCTTTTAAATTAAATTCCTATCTCCAGCTCTTCAGAGCTAAACATGCTACTGTATCCAAAATCACAAAAGAACTCAGATAAAATGTCACATCCATATTTATTTGGAATGTTAAAAACTTTCACTCGTTTCAGGCATAATTAAAATTCATATTCTCCATATGCTTCTTCCCTCTGGAAAAATAATGATCTATCATTTTAAAGGCATCAAAGTATGTTTGTATGATTGGCATCTGAAAAGTTTCATTAAATTTGAAAAGTTTCTTTGAAAAGTAAGATCTGTAATTCTGTTTAATGTAGGACTCCTTCTGTGCATTTTATATGTGTTAACAGCAAGTATGGGTATATTTTCCCTGTTTTTGGAGAGTAAATCTGTTTCTGGTATTAAAGAGCAATACCTTGAAGCAAGTACAAATGAGACTAATTTTGTATATAGATTTGATGTACGTAATACAAACTATGCCATATATGTGTGTGATGTACATGAATTCGTAATTAATTGAGTTAATTAGTGTCTTACTCCTGGTTTCACAGAGCTGGCTTAATCCCTGAATAGGTGCTTTGCTGTTCAGAAACTACCCAGCTCCAATACCTAACTTCAAGACTCTCCAGCTTTCTGTTCTAAATTTCACCCACGGCAGCCTGCTCCCACACATCACTGGCCCAGAACATCACCAGAACATGGCCTGGATTTCTGTGCGTACTCATCAGCAGGCTGAGCACTAAAGAAGGAACTGGGGGTTTTCCCCTCTATATACAAGAGGTCCAAGATGTTGCTCCACTCAAATTTGCATGTCATGCTTATCAAGTGTCTTGCAGTCATTAGCTAACCATAGTTCTACTAATTCCCTTATTTGCATGCTCATTCATTTAGTACTTCCTGTGGTGACAGTAATTACATTTCAGGGCTTATTGGTTGGTCAAGTCAAATGACACGATATGAGAAGATTAAAGCAAATTTGCAGCTCTAAATGTCAAACACACAACAATGTTCTATGAATTTGCACCAAATGGGACAGTTGTAATTTATCCTATAGTTAGCTGCAACTAGAAATTGTGCTTTCTGTTCTATTCCTTTTCATTATAGCTATTGGTTAAATTACTATGTTTTGGTCACTTACTATATTGAGCAGTAGGAAAAGAAGTATGTCAGAACCTGAAGTAACATGTACAAACACAAACCTAGATATTCAAAAGAGCTTTCTTTCAACAGTCCTGTAATCTTTTATTAGTGTTTTATCAGTATTATTCAGAACTATTACTAGTAGCAATACTTTTAATAATCATTAATAATTACAATTATTATTTTGAGCACAGGAAGTACTTGGGATCAAAAACCCCCATGGGAATTGTCAAGGTTTCTTGCACATGGGTGACAAGACTTCGATCACAAGACACATCACATAAATACATATATTTGAATATATAAAAAAGAAATATAAATGTATGTTTTATAGTTATAACTCAGTCTGGAAAGTGATGTATTTTCCCTGACAGTTCTGTTTTTCCCAACCATGAGAGGAGGTACAATTACAGTTTAGTCCATATGAGGCTGAGAGAAGAATTTGGTTTGTATCAGGGAGAAGTAAATGCTGAAAGAATCTAGAAGCAATGTTATATTAATACGTGACTTTGAATACTTGTGAGGAAGGCACAGGCAGATGCTGCACTCAGTGTCTCCCCCTTCTCCCAGTGCTGAGTGTAATTATAGATGGCAACAAGAGATGTTGCCAATAAACTTAAAAGGAGAAAGGGAACTGGTAAGAATAGAAACGCAGTGTTATATAGAAAAAAACAACAGGAGGAACACCTGGAAATACAGTGACTTTCTTTCCCCCAAGGACAGACTCGTAGCAGCACTGCCTATGTCCCACTGCAGTTAAACAGATGGTTGCAAAGGCTGTAATGCTACAAGGACCACAGAATATCCTGCAAAGCCATAGAAGGAAGGAAACCAGTAGCATTGCTTAATAGTCTGCTTATTTTACAGTCAAGTGGATTGCCAAGCAACTAAGCTGTAACAAGTCCCATATTTAGGGGAAGAAATGTTTGTCTTCTGTCTGTCCCCACTTGCGAATGGCAAGTGGAGAGCAGATAACTCGAGTACAGTGTGTTCCCTGAGCCCATGCTGCTGAGCAGCCAGTGTTAATCACAGTAACAGTTGACACACATGCCTTGTCAGAGTCCAAGTTTATCACCATCGTTGTAACTTTCACTGTCTACTGCTCGAAATAAAATGAAAAAAAAACCCAAAAAAACAACAAAAACCACATACAACAAACAAAGAAAAAACTCAAAACACAAAAAAACCTTGCAGTTGGTCAGAAAAAAATCTAAGATTCTCACATTATTTAATATGAGTGGATCTCTTTCAGATTACATAAGTGACCACCCCGGTGACAAAAAGACCTTGATTTGGTTGTCTAACTATATGCCGCTAAGGCTCCTTGAGGGTAGCTGATACACTGACACAAGGCACAGACAAAATATTCCCAAGGATCTGCAGCTGGAGGCCAGGTAAAGTATGTCCTAAGGCATCTGAAAAGGCTCTAGATGCCTTATTAAAGCAACTCACCTGAGACTCAAACAACTCCACATCTTGCGTTCTCCAGCTGCATGATCCAACAACAAAAATGGGTTAATACTGCTAGTAAAACTCACCTATATGAAAGTACATTTGGGAGCACATCTTAAATCACTTACAAAGCCTAAAAATGTATTATACAATATAGAATACAAGGAGATATTGAAGACTCTCACCCAAGAAAATAATCTTGTAAACAGAATGCATGAGCCTGAAGAAAGATCTGGTTAGGGCAAACAACAGAAGATGCTTAGGGTTCACACTTCAAGACTCCATGTAGTCAGGTACCTATTCCAGAGCATTCTGCTGCTGGAGGACAATGCAGGAACAAAACAAGCCTAGAGGTTATCTAAGTAAGTGAGGCAAAACTACCCCAGTTTGGGCTATCAATATCCACAGCATTATTTCAAGGAAAAATCTACTCGGTTAGGCCTCAGCACTATTAGCCCACAGGAGGAGATGTAATTATCTGAATGCTTTGATTGTCATATTAGTGGCTTTGAAGAAGCATCCAACTACCTTTATTCAGAGGATGTATCCTTTTTAGAATCATAGAATCAGTCAGGGTTGGAAGGGACCACATCTGGGACCACAAGGATCATCTAGCCCCAACCCCCCTGCCATGGGCAGGGACACCTCATACTAGATCAAGGCTGGCCAGAGCCTCATCCAGCCTGGCCTTAAACACCTCCAGGAACGGGGCCTCAACCACCTCTCTGGGCAACCCATTCCAGGTTCACCACTCTCGTGGTGAAGAACTTCCTCCTCACGTCCAGTCTGAATCTCCCCACCTCCAGCTGTGCTCCAGTCCCCCTAGTCCTGTCACTACCTGAAACCCTAAAAAGTCTCCCAGCTTTTTTGTAGGCCCCCTTCAGATACGGGAAGGCCACAATAAGGTCACCTCAGAGCCTCCTCTTCTCCAGACTGAACAGCCCCAACTCTTTCAGTCTGTCCTCACAGGAGAGGTGCTCCAGCCCTCTGATCAGTCTCGTGGCCCTTCTCGGGACGCGCTCCAGCATGTCCACATCCCACTTGTAATGGGGGCTTCAGAACTGGATGCAGTACTCCAGGTGGGGTCTCACCAGAGTGGAGTAGAGGTGAAAATCACCTCCCTTGACCTGCTGGCCACACTTCTCCTGATGCAGCCCAGGATCTGGTTGGCTTTCTGGGCTGCAAGTGCACACTGCTGGCTCATGTTGAGCTTCTTGTCCACCAGCACCCCCAAGTCCCTGGCTTAGCTCTCTGAGATTTTCCAGGATTACAGAAAGATAATACAATTTAAAGTGTAATGAAAAACTGTAATCTAAGTGTACAAGTAGACTGCTATCATATTACTACCCAGATGAACTATTAAGGAATAAAAAATAATTGTTAAAAAAACCCAATTATTTAGAACAATGAGCCAGTTTTGAAATCGATTCTTTTTGTAATTCACTGGTTTATTTCAAATACTAAGAAATTAATGACAAACCCACTATTTTCCCTCAATCTGAAATGATACTGAGAATCACAGTAGAATTTGATAATGGAAACATCTACTGACCTATCAGTGGTATAATGTGATTAGAATATGACTAAAGTGTCTTTACTTGGGCAATGACTGCATTTAAAGTTGCTGGTTTCGGTTTCAAATTTACTCCTTTTCATAGTCTTCACTCAGTTCCTCTCTTTGTATCCAAACACTAAAGTTGACAGCAGAACCCTCCCCGAGCCCACAACTGAGAGCTGGCTTTTCGCGTGAAGGAGGACCTATCATGAAAAGGTAACATACAGCTTATTACAGGCAAGCTATATGTAATAAACATTGTATGCGTTATGTAAATTTTTTATGCATACAAGCAGAGCACATACACATGATCCTATTCTTTTATCCAGTATCTGCCACAAACAACTAGAAAACACAAAAACAGGAGTATAAAGAATGACAACATAAAATTCTACCACTGCTTTGTTAAAGTGCCGGTCTGCAGGCACAGCAGCTACCTGTCACTCACCACTTGCAGCTAAACAGTCTTTAAATAGTCTAGAGAAGAGAAGACTGAGAGAGGATTTAATAAATGTTTATAAATATATGAGGGCTGGGTGTCAAGAAGGAAGGGACAGCCTCTTCTCACTTGTGCCCTGTGGTAGGACAAGGGGCAGTGGATGTAAACTAGAGCACAGGAAGTTCCATCTCAACATGAGAAAGAACATTTTTACTCTAAGGGTCATAGAGCACTGGAACAGGATCCCCAGAGAGGTTGTGGAGTCTGTCTCTGGAGACTTTCAACATCCTCCTGGGTGTGTTCCTGTGCAACCTGTACTATATTGTATGGTCTTGCTCTGGCAGGGGGGTTGGACTTCACAATCTGGAGGTCCCTTCCAACCCCTAACATCCTGTGATTCTGTGAATTACAGACTGGAATTGGAAGAAGCATTGTACTGTGCTGAGATTTATTGTGCTAAAGCTGTGAAACTGAAGAGCCAAATTCCCTTCCTTACATGTTAAATAGAACTCCTGTCAGTCCACTCAGAGACCAGAAAGCCCCACTAAGCAGAAAACTTAACTGTCTTACAGGACTTAATGAAAAATTGCTTCTCAAAATCAGGTGCTTAACAAAACAATCCACGTATTTTTGAGAAAATGTCCTGAATTATAACAGAGTGGCCATAGCAAAGGTTGAAGCCTGAAGACTCCCAAATATGTTTGTAGTGAACAAAACAAGTAACTGATGCATGAGATGCCCTGTGCATCACACTGAGGTTGATCACCCAAACCACATACAGTAAGGAGAGTCAGTCATGAGCAACAAATAAAGAAGAGACAGGTTCAGCATAAAAACATGACAGACTGCTCCAAGCCAAAGAACTAGAAGCCATGTCACAGATAACAATACCTATTTTCTCTAGATGTCTGTCTCCATTCTCCAGGAGGATAGCTTGTCTTCATCTTAGTTATGTTTTGTACTGTTACAAGGCTTTTATTTTTAAAAAAAATTAAGTCTTTTAGCTTCAGGACAGATTTATATCCACTTTCAAAAATTCCTGTATGTGAGTTGAAAATACATATATATCTTTTGGCTACCTATACTTTGGACATGTTGACTTATTCATACCAGAGACCTAGCTAAGTCTTCTCAGTAAGTAGATAAACCTCTCCAAACCTGGTCTGTCCAACATAGACTGAGAAATGGCCATTTTTAGATGTATTGAATTAATGCACAGCACATTTTTATGCCCAGACAACCTATCTGGCATGCTGTACAGGTTGTAACGGGAAGGGAAACATCATGATTTTTATAGCTGAGATTTGTAAAGACTACACTTCCAGGCAGAACAGACTGACTATTGGAAGTGATTATACAGCACGTGAAGAAGTGGCATGTTGAGTGATTTTTTCCTCACTGTCCTTGAGGCCTTGAGCAGCCAAGTCCTGCTGAGAGGCATCGGTGACTGTGGCAGGAAGGTTGGAATCTCTAAGGTCCCTTCCAACCTAAGCCGTTCTATAATCTATGGAGTTCTGAAAAATATGGAGGAAAATCGAGGTAGCTTGTTCAGTAAATCCTCTATATACATATTCTGAAAAAGCAAGATGGTTCAGAGTAAAGGAAAAACTATCCAGTAGGAAAATCTCTGCGGGGCCATACTGGTGATGCTGAATAGGTGAATAGGTCTATGCTCAGAAGTGTGAGTTCTGAACAAAAGTGCCCACAGAGCAGCTGGAAGCTGCAGGAGATCTCATCAATAAGCAGAGATTCCAGTTATTTTCTCTGAACCTAAAGCAAGCAATGGATTGAAAAGGACCTTACAGTAGATGCAGCTGAAAGGAGGGGAGGGCATAAATGTACTCACTTGTTCATTAAAGAAAAAGAAGGCAAAAAAAGATGCAAATTAAATGGAAATGCTTCATTTTCACTGGAGGTGCAAATAACCCCGGCAGCCCATTGGAAGGCACAGCTGGTACTCAGGCTTACTGCTACCATCAAGGCTGAATGGTTTGAAAGATTAGGATCAAGCCAGGCTCAAACACAACAGCATCAGGCAGTTTCTTCTCTCCCCTACTCCCACTCTACGCCAGTTCAGCTCTTTCCTAACTACACTGTTAACTCACATCCCACTATTAATTCAGCTTCTAATGACAGACTGCACTGATCTGTGTACAAGATTACAGCCTGGGCTCCTGCCCGTTTTGTTACAGCACAGATTGCTTCCCGTATTGAAGAGAGAACCATCTGGGAGGAAAAGAAAATGCTTGGCTACTTAATTGGTGCTTTCAGTAAGACAGACTACAGTCGGGATTGACAGACCTAGAGAAAAATCACAAAAGCAACCATCTAAAGTGAGGGAAGAAAAAAGGATCCTGCATCCACTCCCAGCTCTGAAAATATCTGGAAACAAAGTAGGATGTGTCAGTCCCCTCAACCCTGGATCACCGTGATCATTGCAGCATTGCTATCCTAGTCCTAGAGACAGTGCCCCATTTTCCCACCCCAAGTGGGAGCAGGGTGGCCCTCTCCACGGGCATGATAAATTCTTGTTCATACGGCAGTCAAGGACCACATGACAACATTTAATATGGCAAATCATCTATCATTCACCTTCTCATCTAGATATTGGAGTACAGAGAGTCTGATGTCTTTTAATTTCTAAAATGGACTTACTTGCTAGAATATACTTCAATAGCATTTCTAGTATTTTCCACCATTTCCATTTTACATCTTAGGGATCTATCTTGATTTCTTCATGGGAATGGCAGTAGACCTTCTTTAAGGAAAGGTGGACAAAATTAAGCATTCCACCATCACACCTGTTTACATCTACCCCTCCTACTACTTCTCTCATCCTCTCCCCTCTCTTAACCCATGTATATTCCCGGTGCCCATTCAGCATATGAGATTTTAGCTCTCGCACTTTCCAGATCTCCAACAATTCAAGAATTTACTGTTCCAGGATTTTCCATGTTATTTCTGTCCTCTAACTCATCACACCCCCTCAATTTTCTTGTTCCTCAAGAATAGAGTTGATCTCCTCCTTCATGGTTTCACCTGTTCCTCAGGTTTCCAACTGCTGTTGCTCTCCTTCAGCTTCTTTCAGTCTTCATAGATCAACCATCTAGCACGTACTTGATTTTGCAACAGTTCACAAAATATAATTTGTGCTCAACTGCTGGTTTTGTTAACATCTCAAAAGTTTGAAAAATCAGCTCAAGTTTAGTACTTAGATCCAGAACAGACCATAAACAGTAGGCTGCTTGGTGTAAAGACTAACTTTTATACCACTTTGGACAATGGTTTAAGTACTGGATTATTACAGATAAGACCTTCAGAAATTTCAGAAGGCTTATGTCTCACCTTGTGCTCTCAGAATTGTTGATTGTGCCACTATGAATCAATAAACATGTCTCTAGGCCTTTCCACAAGCAAGCCTTTCAGGCCGTATTTACAGGTCAGGGTAATGAACACTACCTAGTATCCATTTTCTTAGCATCTTCAAAATATGTATCATTAGCTTTGCAGAAATACACTCAAAGGGCTGACTGCACAGCAGCATGATAAAAAAAAAAAATAGATATTAATTTGTTATGCTTAGAAACTGTAACTCATCTTCAGCAGATGTGAACTTCAAACCCTTTATCAAAGGTCTTTCACGCTTGTTAAGAAACCCGATGCCACAGTAAACAAGATGCTATTTCATTCCAAGTTTCTGAAAACTACATGAATTGTTAAGAAACACTTTAAAAACAGAACCAATAAACCATGTTGACATTTTTACATGAGTATTAAAAATACCCTGAACTGCAAGGACCCTTATTTTGATGCAGTATAGTTCATGGACATTCTTATTTTGGCTAAGAAAGTTTTATTTCAATTAGCCTTAAACCTACACCTTTTTAACTCTAGTTCTAGCGGTGAATCTGTGTAGGGGGTTTTTTTGCACCATCTTAATCAATCTTGTTTGTTTTCTTTTAAAGAAAAACCCCATGCCTTTATTTATGCCTAAGTGAAGACACAGAAAAAACTTCCAAGAGATCATGTACTACTTCTGAGAATAGTAATCACAAAAAGGACTGGAAGCACTTAAGAACCCAGTACACAGGTTTTCAACACCTACTTAGGACAAGTCTCTCCTTGCTCAAAACCACCTCAACATGCTGCTCCCAAGAAAAAAGGGACCAGCTGCAAATGGCCAATATTCAAACTCAGCTGTCATGACTTGTACCTTAAGACAATTGCTGTTGACTTATTTTCACACATGAGCACCCTGCTGGTGTGAAATCAACTTTCACAGAAGGAATTAGATAAAATTTTAGCCCATGAAGACCATGTTTTATCTTGGATTCACGTTTAAGGCCCTGAAAAAAATAAAGTTTATAAAGAAACAAGGACGTTACCTTTCCTTCTGCTCACAGATTGTGCTCTAGTCAATGAAAGCAAATGAAACATTGGAAAACAAGGTGACTTTAAAAAATATTCTACAATACTGCTTGTCATGTGATGCTTCTCTCATTCATCAACTATTTGATAGTTTAATGTCTCAGACTGCTGTTCATGTTTTTACTAGATTTCATTCTGACTATATTTACTGATAACTTTTGCTATTTGACTGGTCATCCTCATTTCCCTCTTCGAAATTATTTAATCAAATCAATTCTATGAGTTTGGATGCTAGAAAGCAGAAGAATGGCCCAGCAACTATGATTCAAGTTCAAGATTTAGTAGTTGTGCATCTTTCTCTTTGACAGGTATTTCTAAATTGAACTTCTGAAATAAGGACAGGACTAGTAGCCGGTTTTTAGCCAATTAAAAAAAAAAAAAAATCAACACCAAAGCAATTAGTAACTTCCAGCAGCTGATTTTCACAAATGAAACTCCAGTGTCTTAAAGCCAACTTGGCAGCATAATCCTCCCTTACTTGTACATAAGGCAGCATGTCAGTCAGCTGCAATGCAGGCAATACATCCTCACCCACTTCTGTCAGTATATCTACAGTGCTTCTGGAGATGAGAGGGTAGTATGATTTCCAGATATATGTAAGCTTTTGGGCTCATACACAGAGGAAGAACAAGAGTTACTGCCTACCATGGTACTGAACTCCCCGGAGAGAGGCAGTAAGACGGTGGGTTCATATCAGCAATGATGTGCTATATGAATAGTTAGTTTTAAAATCCTAGTAAAAACATTTCATATATATATTTTTATAGATATATATATATATAAATATATATATATATATGTATATATATACACACACACAGCCATACTACATACATGAATAAAAACTGAGAGTTTTTTTAACTCCTTCATCCATAGTTACATTGTTCAAAAACACAGATACCTCTTTCTTCCCAGTACAAACCAAAACGGATTTAAAGTACATATAAATTGGTGAACTGAAAGAGAATAACTGAAAATGCAGATGCTGCGTATTGGCTACCAGACTGCTGCCTGCAGTGCCTACAGTGACTGTGCTCTACAGTGACTGTGGCTGCATTGATGTTCCAGATTAGAAAGTCACATCACTTTGTTCCCTTAGGGAAACCTCTGTGTTTAAGGATCCTATTAAGGATGGCAAGTCCTAACATGAGCCTTTTCTTCTGTTCTTTTTGCATATTTCTGTGTATTTATCTATACTTTATTTTATGGAGGAATTAATTGAATGTCACTATAGATGCACAAAGAAGACATAACCCAACTAAATGCCAGGCACGTAGTTCATTGAACGCCTGCAGTACAGGCACTGGTTTTAAATCTACAGCTTCATTCCTCTCTGACATGCAGCCAAGACTCGCAGAGACTCTAAGTCATTAGCATACATGCCATGCCCCAGAGCAACCAGCTACTGTCTGTCTGAATCCAGACGGTCACTGCAGGCTGTGACATGCAGTGCCCACAGCAATGCCACCTTCTATGGTGCAGAAGTATATCCTGGCACAGTGAGAACCTCAGCCATGAAAATATTTATACCTATGAAGATAACTCTAGAAAAGGTCATGTGTAAAGGTCTTTGTGGGACTTCTTTCTGCCCTGAGGGATTACCAGTGCTTTATCCTGGGTAGGCAAATTAATCTCTATGTCATCATAGCCATTGCATCCCTGTGAGCTGTGGCAACACCCAGCAGTAGCCCCGCAACACCGTGGCAACTGTAAGTTATTTTAACACACTTGAGAAATCCTTCAGCCCCATGCAATCTCCTTGTGCTATCATAGTATTCCATTGGAAGGCTCAGAAAGACATCACTAGCAGGTCACAGAACAATCTGCTGCCTCTTGTACTGCAAGAGAGCCTCTCTTCTGTCCTGTGTCAAAGGACGCTGTAACTTTCTGTTCAATGTTCATGCATTAGGCCTCTCACACTTGAGTAGTTTCTTAGAGGAACTTCCACTCTTGAACACAACCCTTATAGCTCAGATCCTGCTGTTTTTTATATGGCTGTTCACTTCCATCATTCAGAGCTTTTCCTCATCCATTTACACAGGCAGTCTTGTTACTACCCTCTTCACTCTGTACATAATAATAACAGCTTATCTGTAGCTATCACGGTGGATCAGCAGTTACTTCTGCTGGAGCAGTAGAAGATACACAGAGAATAGCCAGGCTGATACACATTGTTGAGTCAGAACAACACTTCCCCCAGCTTACTTAACCCTCTAGCAGAACTTTGCCTCCCTTCATTGAATAAAACATTGCCAGGGCTTTTCAGCTGGACTATTTGGGCTCCTGTCCTTGTGGATGACAAAGCACAGCATGGGATCTTACCACACACAACTTGTCATGTCTTTTTTACCAGCTAATTTAACATTTCTGAATTACTATATTCTCTTTGATAATCTAAATCAAAGCTTGAGATGCTGGTTCAAATGACTGGTTATACCTCTAGGCAAACACAGTGGCACAACTAGCTGACATTGTGCTGGTTGTAGATACCTTACTAGTGCCAGTATTGAGTGTAGCGACAAAAAGGTTGGTGGTGCTTATATTTTCCACATTCTGCTCTTTTCTTGAATGTTTAATATACATTTTCAGCATATTGTAGTATTGCTAATTACAATGCCTTTTTTGTGACCAGCAGTATTTTCCTTGTGTTAAATCAGTTCAGAGTGAGTGTGACTCATGATTAGTATCAGTAAACCAGTGATTTATGCAGTTCAGGTTCTGCTTGGGATGATGTCTTACTACAGAAGTTTTTCCTTTTATTGTAGTAGAGACCTTATGAGTGGAGTCAGTTGCCATTTTCTGAGCTCCATGAAGCTGTAGTCCGCCTATCCTCCAGAATTTGCTTTCTAGTCAGGTCCTTATCATACAGTCCCTCACTACTTTTTAAAAAAATGCAGCAAGTGTGAAATTAAAAAACACCAGATCTCTTTTTTCTATTCCCATCCAAGAAATTCTACAATATGTAGCCGAGTACATTTTTATTTTGCTGCATTTGCACAACCACAACTCATCAACTTCAAGACCGTATCCTCTTAAAACTCCTTGAGGCACCGCAAGATGTGTACGTTGACACTCAGGCCAGTATGGCAGCAAACAGAAACACACAACAAGTTTCCAGGAAACTTGGCATTTGCTAAAGTGATGACATATGAAATCATATTACCACTGCAGACTGCAAAATCACTGAGGTAATGAGAGGTGTGTTAAACAAGACAGGCCAAGGGAGATCATCTCATAGCTTCTTAGGTTACAGACCTTTTGATCACAAGGCACATTCTTCAAGAGCGCATTCCTGCTACTCTCATCCGTCTTCCTCTCATTCAGTAAAACCTTTACAAAAGTTATTAAGGTCTGTACAAATGTAGAAAGTCCCCACAACAGCTACATACTTTCTGTAAGAAGCTCACCAGCTTTGTGCTGTTTTCATCTTGGGATCCTGCTTTTAGCTGAAACATTATCTAGCATGCTTTGAGGGTCACCTGCACTGCAGTCAGAAAGATCTTCCCAACCACTGGATTTCTCAAAAAAGATCAAACACATCAAACTTCAGTTTTGCATCACTGCTTTGCATATCTTTACTGGAATTTCCCTTCTACTTCCCATTTACTGATGAAAATACTTGATAAACCTCAAGAGCCATTTCCAAATGAAATCTATAAAGAGCCATAGAAACTCCTAGAATACTTTCCATCTAATGCTGGGAAGCAATGGCACATTTTATGGTCTAGGTAGATTATGGATTCACCTGCACTTCCAGTTTCTGAGCATCTTAAGCAAAGCAAGCTACAGCAGATTCTGGGTAGCAAGTGTTTTGCTCTGTAGTTGTACAGCTTACTTCCCTAACACAGAACCTCAGCATCTGTAGATTCAGATCAGATTCTATAATCTGTCATTACAGATAGTGACCTTCATATGAAAGGGACTAAACAGTGATGTTACATCAGTATCTTCACTGAATAGGAAAGATATTCATTAATCTTTAAACCTGGAACACTGTCTCCCAGAGTCCCACATGCTGTGCTTGTACCACTTTACAGACCTTTTCCTGGTCCTTCAGGGATCAAGCAGGGTATTCTATCTAAAACAGAGGTTACTTAGATTGTTCTACTTTTTTTTTCTTTTTTGCTGAGCATACCCATTAATTATTCCCAAATTACATGAAACTCTACTGCTTCTACCACAGCTCAAATTATATGATAGAGTCCTCACTGAATCTACTGCACTTCCTATCTGGATCACATAGTCCAAAGTGGTTCTAATAATCTTTCAGTCGTCCTTGGGCATGAAGATTTATCCCTATTCCTGGTCTCATAAATTAAACTGGTCAAAGTTGAAGCTAGCGTTCATCTCATAGCATTTTGCAAATATGCAGAGGGATTCAGATTGTGCCTTTCACTGGTTCTCACTTGGAGATTGGTCTTGCTTTGAGGGAGGAGCTGGATCCTTCAGTCTAAATTATTCTATGATTTTTGTCTTAAATCTGAAAGATCTTTTTCCCACCTTTGACCAATCACAAACCTCTCTGTTAATTTTAGCTCATGCTTTTAGTTACGTCAAGGACCAACCAATTTGACAATCTAGGGGGAAAAAAAGTTACCTTATTTTCTGCATACATCTTGAGACTTCATCCCCATTCCAGAAGCTCATGTGTAGACACAGCTACACTGGAGACTAGCACTGTGTTCAGTAACTTTACATCAGATCCTTGCAATCTCTAAACCAATGAGACAGAAGATGTGATCCAGAACTGCAAATTGTTTGACTGTCAAATGCATGAGCCAAACACAGCCTGTAAGGTGTCTCTGTTCACTTTATCCTTGTGAAGGAAGAACAGCCACAGTGCATTTAAACCTTCCAAACAGATGCCTGCTTACAAACAGCTCAGCACAGAAAATTCAAACTGCCATTCATGCTGTCTGAGAAGGCAAGTTGAGTTTCAACCCACTGTCCTCCTAAGCATGCATACAGGCAAGCCCTTGGAGACATCACTTCAGACATCTCACAAAATAATACAGCAAAAGGGGTTTACAGAATCTATAGAACCCTCTCATCTTGTGTTTTTTTTAAATATTTTTATTTCAAAAACAAAAGCACTCAGTAAATCCTTAGAATCTACAGTAATGTAGGAGATGAGACTACATTTTCCCTCCAAATATCTTGAAGTTTCACTGCTAAATTTGTCAGATCTATTACACCTTCTATAATCTTAATCCTTTTCATAATACCAGTTTATTCTAGCATTTGATGCTGCTGTAGCCAAGCCTCTTTTTGACCTGGTTCCAGTTCCTTTATGAAGAACAGTGGGAACCTCAGCAACCCAATATACTGGTTTAAAGTTACAGCTTCTGGTACGCTTCCTGTAAGCGAATTGACCTACAGTTGCCTGAGAAACCAATGTACCATTGTGAAGCTCTGACTGTCATCTGATGCCAGGTACCTGTACTTAATGTTATTACTGGTCTTGACAATTCAAGACAGCAGTGGGATATTTATGTTCAGAAAAGGAGCACTTCAGTCATCTGCTGATTCAGTGGAGCCAAGTCCTGGCAAGGCTGCCATCCCATCAGAGCTTCAATAGCCTTATCTTGCTCTCCCTTGAGCCACTGCTCATTTAGAATCATAGAACTGACCAGGTTGGAAGAGACCTCCAAGATCATCCAGTCCAACCTATCATCCAGCCCTAACCAATCAACTAGACCATGGCACTAAGTGCCTCATCCAGTCTTTTCTGGAACATCTCCAGGGACAGTGACTCCACCACCTCCCTGGGTAGCCCATTCCAATGCCAATCACTCTCTCTGTGAAGAATTTCCTCCTAATATCCAGCCTATACCTCCCCTGGCACAACTTGAGATTGTGTCCCCTTGTTCTGTCCCTGGTTGCCTTGGAGAAGAGACTGACCCCCACCTACCTACAACCTCCTTTCAGGTAGTTGTAGACCGCAATGAGGCCACCTCTGAGCCTCCTCTTCTCCAGGCTAAACAACCCCAGGTCCCTCAGCCTCTCTTCACAGGGCTTGTGCTCCAGGCCCCTCACCAGCTTCGTCACCCTTCTCTGGACATGTTCCAGTACCTCAACATCTCTCTTGAATTGAGGGGCCCAGAACTGGACACATTACCCAAGGTGTGGCCTGACCAGTGCTGAGTACAGGGCAAGAATAACCTCCCCAACAGCACCCACAGCCCTGTGAAGATGAGGTCAGCACCCACAGCCCATGAACCAGCCCGGGGAGCCAATATGCTCCAAGCTGTACCTGCAGAAGTGATCAGGTTTGCGCTAGCTGACCTACAGGTGAGGTTGAGTACTGGTGCTGGGAGAAGGAAGATGCTGCCACATCATTCCAGAATGGCAGCACCTATGCAGATCAGATCATCCATGCTCTCAATATCTGATGGTAAGAGCTCTCATTTCTCTACCATTGGCTGCTGTTGTTTTCTAGGGTTTATAAGGTTACTTTTCTGATACCATAAAATCAATCACCTTGGTGTAACTTTTCGTATTTATTGCATTCTCGGGTGGAAGAAAGTTTGGGGAAAATTATGTCCATGAACAAAGTACTTTCTGAACAGACAGAGCAGAAGACAACACAGTGAGCTTGGGACAAGCACCGAAGCCTTCCCTGGTGCACTTAAGTGGGTAAGGTTTTCCCTTCTCCACAGCATTTTCCAGCCTTCCTTTATAGGAAACCTTTCAGCCTTGTGACAGAGGAAAACTCCACTTACCCTTTGGGTTTGCATTTCTCCTACCCTTTGGTCAGCTCTCTCTTGGTTCAGTCTCTCCACTTTTCCAGAATGCAGCTGCTGATCTACCGGACACAGACCACTATGAGCAACTCTCTGAACAGCCCAGGTCAAAAGAGCACCCCCCCTTATAATCCTCACAGTTTGGAGTTACTGCTAGGTTAAAATACCCTAGCATGGACATTCACAACTGTACTGAGAACATCACCTAGGAATTTCATGGCATGCAGCTGGGTCCTTTTCACAGCATTGGGGCAAGCAGTGTACACATCTGTGTGCAATTCCCCTCTCACAGCTTCCTGTTGAGTTACTCTGTCTGGGGTATCTGAAGCACACACAGTGCATACTCTCAGACACACAAAATGGCTCTCTGAGCACCACTTTGCTCACTCTGCAGGCTTTGAACTGTGTCCTGCCCCATTCCTTCCCATTACGTAGATCTGGTAGAGCCGTGTCACCCTGACCTCCCTCAGAATTGGTGAGCCCTATTGACTGTAGCTGCCTTCATGCTTTGGTTTAACTTGTGCCTGTGTTGTCTGTCCTGTAGACCTGCAACCGCCAATATTGCAAGTCAACCAGGAGACGTTTGCTGGTTATTTCCCCTAGGCTTGGGTTTCTCTTTTCTCCCTGGAGCGTCCTTCTTACAGGGCCCAGCTTGTCACTTGTTCAGAGTCCCCACTGCTTCCTTCCCCACCTCTGAAGGTGAAATGAAGTTTCAGCACCTCACTGAAAGACTTCATTCTCAACCCAATGCTTTATCAAACCCAGTTTTATTTGCTGTCTACAGAATGGAAACAATTATGGCAAGCAGATAAATCTGTCAGGTCAGCCTCAGCACTGGCGCAGGATGGAGAGCTGCCCCTCCGCATGCAATACAGCCCCCTGACACCACCCCAGCAGTGCAGCTGCCAATGGATCAGCACAAAAGCACTGAAGGGGCTGTGGCGCATACATCTCCATGGGGACCATAAAGAGGACACGTGACCAGTGGCCAACACTGGGCATGACTGTACAGCAGCCGCCCTGCCACAGCACGGCCCTGGCCAGACCCCACTTCACAGGGCCTTTGCGCTGCACGCTCTGCCCTCATCCATCACGTGCCCGGGTGCTAGCGGCTGTTTGTGCATCGCTTGCTGCCTTTTCCCCCTTTACAGCCCAGCCTCGCCTGCTGTTTGTCTTTCCCTGCATCCAGGAGGTGACAAGCAGATGCCTGTGTTTCTACAATGGCCCTCAGAAAGCAAAAAGAAAAACCAGGACTGCTGAATGAGATTTGACATTTAAAATATTTTGATACTGAGTGAAAGAGTAAAGGTTCTAAACCAGGATTTGCTTCTAACCGTTTTCCTTTTCCTTTTTTTTTTTTNCATCCGTCTTCCTCTCATTCAGTAAAACCTTTACAAAAGTTATTAAGGTCTGTACAAATGTAGAAAGTCCCCACAACAGCTACATACTTTCTGTAAGAAGCTCACCAGCTTTGTGCTGTTTTCATCTTGGGATCCTGCTTTTAGCTGAAACATTATCTAGCATGCTTTGAGGGTCACCTGCACTGCAGTCAGAAAGATCTTCCCAACCACTGGATTTCTCAAAAAAGATCAAACACATCAAACTTCAGTTTTGCATCACTGCTTTGCATATCTTTACTGGAATTTCCCTTCTACTTCCCATTTACTGATGAAAATACTTGATAAACCTCAAGAGCCATTTCCAAATGAAATCTATAAAGAGCCATAGAAACTCCTAGAATACTTTCCATCTAATGCTGGGAAGCAATGGCACATTTTATGGTCTAGGTAGATTATGGATTCACCTGCACTTCCAGTTTCTGAGCATCTTAAGCAAAGCAAGCTACAGCAGATTCTGGGTAGCAAGTGTTTTGCTCTGTAGTTGTACAGCTTACTTCCCTAACACAGAACCTCAGCATCTGTAGATTCAGATCAGATTCTATAATCTGTCATTACAGATAGTGACCTTCATATGAAAGGGACTAAACAGTGATGTTACATCAGTATCTTCACTGAATAGGAAAGATATTCATTAATCTTTAAACCTGGAACACTGTCTCCCAGAGTCCCACATGCTGTGCTTGTACCACTTTACAGACCTTTTCCTGGTCCTTCAGGGATCAAGCAGGGTATTCTATCTAAAACAGAGGTTACTTAGATTGTTCTACTTTTTTTTTCTTTTTTGCTGAGCATACCCATTAATTATTCCCAAATTACATGAAACTCTACTGCTTCTACCACAGCTCAAATTATATGATAGAGTCCTCACTGAATCTACTGCACTTCCTATCTGGATCACATAGTCCAAAGTGGTTCTAATAATCTTTCAGTCGTCCTTGGGCATGAAGATTTATCCCTATTCCTGGTCTCATAAATTAAACTGGTCAAAGTTGAAGCTAGCGTTCATCTCATAGCATTTTGCAAATATGCAGAGGGATTCAGATTGTGCCTTTCACTGGTTCTCACTTGGAGATTGGTCTTGCTTTGAGGGAGGAGCTGGATCCTTCAGTCTAAATTATTCTATGATTTTTGTCTTAAATCTGAAAGATCTTTTTCCCACCTTTGACCAATCACAAACCTCTCTGTTAATTTTAGCTCATGCTTTTAGTTACGTCAAGGACCAACCAATTTGACAATCTAGGGGGAAAAAAAGTTACCTTATTTTCTGCATACATCTTGAGACTTCATCCCCATTCCAGAAGCTCATGTGTAGACACAGCTACACTGGAGACTAGCACTGTGTTCAGTAACTTTACATCAGATCCTTGCAATCTCTAAACCAATGAGACAGAAGATGTGATCCAGAACTGCAAATTGTTTGACTGTCAAATGCATGAGCCAAACACAGCCTGTAAGGTGTCTCTGTTCACTTTATCCTTGTGAAGGAAGAACAGCCACAGTGCATTTAAACCTTCCAAACAGATGCCTGCTTACAAACAGCTCAGCACAGAAAATTCAAACTGCCATTCATGCTGTCTGAGAAGGCAAGTTGAGTTTCAACCCACTGTCCTCCTAAGCATGCATACAGGCAAGCCCTTGGAGACATCACTTCAGACATCTCACAAAATAATACAGCAAAAGGGGTTTACAGAATCTATAGAACCCTCTCATCTTGTGTTTTTTTTAAATATTTTTATTTCAAAAACAAAAGCACTCAGTAAATCCTTAGAATCTACAGTAATGTAGGAGATGAGACTACATTTTCCCTCCAAATATCTTGAAGTTTCACTGCTAAATTTGTCAGATCTATTACACCTTCTATAATCTTAATCCTTTTCATAATACCAGTTTATTCTAGCATTTGATGCTGCTGTAGCCAAGCCTCTTTTTGACCTGGTTCCAGTTCCTTTATGAAGAACAGTGGGAACCTCAGCAACCCAATATACTGGTTTAAAGTTACAGCTTCTGGTACGCTTCCTGTAAGCGAATTGACCTACAGTTGCCTGAGAAACCAATGTACCATTGTGAAGCTCTGACTGTCATCTGATGCCAGGTACCTGTACTTAATGTTATTACTGGTCTTGACAATTCAAGACAGCAGTGGGATATTTATGTTCAGAAAAGGAGCACTTCAGTCATCTGCTGATTCAGTGGAGCCAAGTCCTGGCAAGGCTGCCATCCCATCAGAGCTTCAATAGCCTTATCTTGCTCTCCCTTGAGCCACTGCTCATTTAGAATCATAGAACTGACCAGGTTGGAAGAGACCTCCAAGATCATCCAGTCCAACCTATCATCCAGCCCTAACCAATCAACTAGACCATGGCACTAAGTGCCTCATCCAGTCTTTTCTGGAACATCTCCAGGGACAGTGACTCCACCACCTCCCTGGGTAGCCCATTCCAATGCCAATCACTCTCTCTGTGAAGAATTTCCTCCTAATATCCAGCCTATACCTCCCCTGGCACAACTTGAGATTGTGTCCCCTTGTTCTGTCCCTGGTTGCCTTGGAGAAGAGACTGACCCCCACCTACCTACAACCTCCTTTCAGGTAGTTGTAGACCGCAATGAGGCCACCTCTGAGCCTCCTCTTCTCCAGGCTAAACAACCCCAGGTCCCTCAGCCTCTCTTCACAGGGCTTGTGCTCCAGGCCCCTCACCAGCTTCGTCACCCTTCTCTGGACATGTTCCAGTACCTCAACATCTCTCTTGAATTGAGGGGCCCAGAACTGGACACATTACCCAAGGTGTGGCCTGACCAGTGCTGAGTACAGGGCAAGAATAACCTCCCCAACAGCACCCACAGCCCTGTGAAGATGAGGTCAGCACCCACAGCCCATGAACCAGCCCGGGGAGCCAATATGCTCCAAGCTGTACCTGCAGAAGTGATCAGGTTTGCGCTAGCTGACCTACAGGTGAGGTTGAGTACTGGTGCTGGGAGAAGGAAGATGCTGCCACATCATTCCAGAATGGCAGCACCTATGCAGATCAGATCATCCATGCTCTCAATATCTGATGGTAAGAGCTCTCATTTCTCTACCATTGGCTGCTGTTGTTTTCTAGGGTTTATAAGGTTACTTTTCTGATACCATAAAATCAATCACCTTGGTGTAACTTTTCGTATTTATTGCATTCTCGGGTGGAAGAAAGTTTGGGGAAAATTATGTCCATGAACAAAGTACTTTCTGAACAGACAGAGCAGAAGACAACACAGTGAGCTTGGGACAAGCACCGAAGCCTTCCCTGGTGCACTTAAGTGGGTAAGGTTTTCCCTTCTCCACAGCATTTTCCAGCCTTCCTTTATAGGAAACCTTTCAGCCTTGTGACAGAGGAAAACTCCACTTACCCTTTGGGTTTGCATTTCTCCTACCCTTTGGTCAGCTCTCTCTTGGTTCAGTCTCTCCACTTTTCCAGAATGCAGCTGCTGATCTACCGGACACAGACCACTATGAGCAACTCTCTGAACAGCCCAGGTCAAAAGAGCACCCCCCCTTATAATCCTCACAGTTTGGAGTTACTGCTAGGTTAAAATACCCTAGCATGGACATTCACAACTGTACTGAGAACATCACCTAGGAATTTCATGGCATGCAGCTGGGTCCTTTTCACAGCATTGGGGCAAGCAGTGTACACATCTGTGTGCAATTCCCCTCTCACAGCTTCCTGTTGAGTTACTCTGTCTGGGGTATCTGAAGCACACACAGTGCATACTCTCAGACACACAAAATGGCTCTCTGAGCACCACTTTGCTCACTCTGCAGGCTTTGAACTGTGTCCTGCCCCATTCCTTCCCATTACGTAGATCTGGTAGAGCCGTGTCACCCTGACCTCCCTCAGAATTGGTGAGCCCTATTGACTGTAGCTGCCTTCATGCTTTGGTTTAACTTGTGCCTGTGTTGTCTGTCCTGTAGACCTGCAACCGCCAATATTGCAAGTCAACCAGGAGACGTTTGCTGGTTATTTCCCCTAGGCTTGGGTTTCTCTTTTCTCCCTGGAGCGTCCTTCTTACAGGGCCCAGCTTGTCACTTGTTCAGAGTCCCCACTGCTTCCTTCCCCACCTCTGAAGGTGAAATGAAGTTTCAGCACCTCACTGAAAGACTTCATTCTCAACCCAATGCTTTATCAAACCCAGTTTTATTTGCTGTCTACAGAATGGAAACAATTATGGCAAGCAGATAAATCTGTCAGGTCAGCCTCAGCACTGGCGCAGGATGGAGAGCTGCCCCTCCGCATGCAATACAGCCCCCTGACACCACCCCAGCAGTGCAGCTGCCAATGGATCAGCACAAAAGCACTGAAGGGGCTGTGGCGCATACATCTCCATGGGGACCATAAAGAGGACACGTGACCAGTGGCCAACACTGGGCATGACTGTACAGCAGCCGCCCTGCCACAGCACGGCCCTGGCCAGACCCCACTTCACAGGGCCTTTGCGCTGCACGCTCTGCCCTCATCCATCACGTGCCCGGGTGCTAGCGGCTGTTTGTGCATCGCTTGCTGCCTTTTCCCCCTTTACAGCCCAGCCTCGCCTGCTGTTTGTCTTTCCCTGCATCCAGGAGGTGACAAGCAGATGCCTGTGTTTCTACAATGGCCCTCAGAAAGCAAAAAGAAAAACCAGGACTGCTGAATGAGATTTGACATTTAAAATATTTTGATACTGAGTGAAAGAGTAAAGGTTCTAAACCAGGATTTGCTTCTAACCGTTTTCCTTTTCCTTTTTTTTTTTTTAATCAGAGGAAATAGAAATAAAAGCCTAAATGCTAAGTGTAAACAGCAGGATTAAGAAAAAAAAAAGTAATCAGCTCATTTCATGCTTTTTGGACAGCAACAGAAATAGCTTCTGTCATGTTTTCAAGGACCAATGATGCTGATTTTTTTTTTTTCTAAATTTAATTTTATTTATTCTACGTTCTAGCCAGACAGAATAGTAACAATTAGTTGCACTGTTCTCATTTGACAACTTGGAAATAGGAGGAAGACAGGAATAGAGGTAAGCCCAAAACCCCCTAGCTGTGAATGCATTTTGATTAATTTTGACACAATTTTCTTTCTTTGAAAGCAAACCCTTTGTTGTTCCAGAAGCAGTGTGGGCAGGGCTGTTACACAAGGGTGGCCCCTGCTTCCGCAGGCAGGCGCGCAGAGGACATTGCTACTAACCTCACTCTCCTCCTGTGTGCCAGCACACAACAGCAATTGCAACAGGGCAGCCAGTCCGACCTGAAGAGAAACTCCAGTGGCCTCAGTGGCCCCTTGGATATGAGGTCCTGGACTGAACAGAGGCACAGGGGAGGGGTTCTGAACAAAGATGAGGACATCACACTGGCTTCGGCTTTGTGAGTGCAGACCTGGGCACCGGCCGCAGACTCTGGCTGGATAGATGGCAGGTAGCCACGTTGAGTTTAACCTCTTTTTTAAAGGCAAATAACGCCACTGTGAAACAGGTAGTGGCTGTTAAGGTAGCTCCTGTCACCCTTCTATAATTTGTGGGAACCATGGAAACAAAAGCAGCCACAGCTGCTGGTGGTACAATCTAGCCAAAAGCCCAATGTGGCAAACAAGTAATTTATTAACACGCCTCACAAAATAAGAGAGAACAACAAAAATGAATAAGGCTGAATACTTTGACGTTCCAAGTAGGCAGCATGCACTTTCTGAAAAACAGGCAGGTACATCACTAATTTTCTCTCAAAGCATATTAATATGCATTTTGCAGAGGAAGATCCCATAGACATACAGACTGGAGCTCACAGTCCTGACAGGGTATAAACAAACGCAGCTACAACCTTTGGTATCTCTCCTCATGCTCCACTGACCCAGAGCTGCAAACATGTTTACAACCCTGCATGAAAAACGCGTCCTCAAACAAAAGAAACCTAAAGGCAAATTTTGTTTTTACATTGCCTGACCTTGACCAGGTGTTGTGGCAGAGAAGTAGAAGAGCTGACAGAGCCAGACAACGGGATCAATTAACCCTTTGAGAGCATGGGGGTTTAAAAGCTACAAGGATGTAATTATGAGGTATCTTTATGCTCTTACTACTTCTCAGGAAGAGTCAAGACACAGAACGGGTCCCAGCCTAACGACATGGAGACATTACACCGTGGTGCATGTAGCAATGCTCTAGAAAGGCCATCACTTCGTATTCAAACGAGACACATTTTCAACATGCAGCACTATTTGTGCACAAAAATACAGTCTAAAGCAACTGTTTCCTACTTTTTCAGTCACCTGATAGTCACTGGATCAGACTGGTCTCCATATAGCCACACTGTCACCAGCAACATTATTTATATATAAACCTCCATTCTTCCTCCACAGCCAGATTTGCCAGGTAGGTAATTGCAGTTCCCGTTGAAGCAAAACTGGCTTGCTTTCAATGACAGCAGACTGCCACAGCTAAATTTTTTCAACAGAAAGATTAAGAAACAACTAAATGATCCTATTATTTTGCATTTTTTTCACCTCATATTTAGGATTCAATTTAATTTAATTTTGGATTCTCTGGTAGAGATCCTATGTAAATCTCCTTTTACCCAGAAACAAAAAAGCACCAAATGAGATAGTCTTTTCCTGCTGATCGCATCACTCTCTCCCAGCTCTCGCCTATCTAATGCTGCAGCATTCCCACTCCCCAAATGTATCATCCGAGTAGCATGCTCATTACAGTCTTTCCAGCTCCCGATCATTGACAGATGCAATCTTATCAATTAACACATTCGAGCAAAACTGCCTTTTCTCCTCATCTTTCAGTGGCCTGAATTCAGGAGCACTGACAGCCCTGCGCTGCCTAGCTGCCAGCATCGAGGATGCACCCACAGTTAGGAGGTAGATGCTTCCCCTCCGGCATCTTTCCTCCCTTTGTAAACAAGCTAGGACAGCAGCTTTTCGCCAACGACCTACAGCAAAGGGAATGCAAGCGCGGTGGGTACAGCGAAGATAAAACAAGGTCTATTCTCAAAAGAGAAAAGATGCAAGTGGGATGCATTTACTTACATGAAGATTCAGTGCCAAACATGGCTGGCCCCAGATGCTGCTATTTTAAAAAGAAAAGAAGAAAATGAGTGGAAGACAGAGGGAGTGTATGAGAGCAGGGATGAGACTGCTACACAGCAGGGGTCATGAAGGCAGACAATGCAGTCCCGGCTATCCAAGCTGCCAGATCCTTCTCTCTCCTCTCCCCCTC
>WBNM01035083.1:0-31893 GCA_013399055.1 Ramphastos sulfuratus
CTCTCCTCTCCTCTTTCCCATTCCCTCATCCCCCATTCCTGTCCCTTGCCCTCCCCTTCTTCCTTTATTCCTTATTCCACCTCCTCTCCCCCTCTCAAGGTATTCTGTTTTCTAGATGCCTTTCAAACTGACTTTATTCCCCAATGCTCCCACTCTCCTGCCTTCTTGCAACCGTGCTGCTGGCAGAGGTGCCAAAGAATTGCTGTGGGTTGGAATTGGATGGAGGCACAGAGAGCCACTGGCACTGGAGGACTGTCTTTCAAAAACAATAATAAACCAATTAATAGACTGAATAAAAATGCAGGCTATTGGAACTTGTGTGAAGAGCCAGGACTTGCTGAAATACCAAACAGGCATGTACTTTCAAACAAGCTGATGATCTGACTCACCAGTTCAAGCAGTCAGCAGTTTTCCACAGTGTGCTTAAGCCCCCACACTAAGAGGGGTTTAGGAACAACAACAGAACACAGAGAGCAGCATCCATGTACCACGTTTAGCCTGTGTGCCACTTCTTATGATGGAAAAAAAACAACCCACAATAAAATAAATCTAGGGATCTTTCTCATTAAATTGGAGGACCCCTCAGGCAGAAGTGATTGTTGTGTTTGCATTGCAGCAAAGAGAAACTCCCAGCTCTGGCAAAAATGAAGTGTTAAAAGCCAAGTTGGATGGAGGTTCAGCAACATGGTCTGGCAGGAGGCGTTCCTGCCCATGGCAGGTGGGTTGGAATTGGATGGTCTTTAAGGCCCCTTCCAACCCAAACCATTCTATGATTCTAGAGTCACAGAACCATTCTAGAGTCACAGAAACATTCCAGTTGGAAAAGCCCCTCAGGATCACCCCAAGTCCAACTGATATTCCTACACTGCAAGGTTCACTCTAAAACATATCCTCAAGCGCCACATCCAAAGGACTTTTAAAACACATCCAGGGTTGGTGACTCCACCACCTCCCTGGGTAGCACATTCCAATGCCTGACCACTCTTGCTGGGAAAAAAATTTCTTCCTAATGTTCAGTCTGAACATACCCAGTCACAGCTTGAGGCCATTCCCTCTTGTTCTATCACAAATTGCCTGTGAGATGAAACCAGAACCAACCTCTCCACAATGTCCTTCCAGGTAGCTGTAGATAGCAATGAGGTCTCCCCTCAGCCTCCTCTTCCTCAAGCTAAACATCCCCAGCTCCCTCAGTCACTCCTCATAAGATTTACTCTCCAAAATGACATGCAAATGTCACAGGCCAGGCTGTACAATCTGTTGCTTGGGAGCATAGTTTGCAGTCCTTCCCCTGTGACTATGGATGCATCAAGGGGAAGGGGACAGTTTGCTCTGAAGTTGCTCTTCAGCTTCACAAACCAGCACACACTTGACTGTGATGAACCTCCACAAACATCAGCACAGCTTCTCCTTCATCTCCTTCCATTCTCTATCTGGTCTGGCTAAAACTAATGGCTTTCATAACTCCACCACAGGTCATTCCTCTCAGCAGGCTAAGGTTTAATTTTTCAAAGCTAGAATTATTTTGCATGATTCTTAAAGGTCTTTAGTCTTCCTCAAGTTACTGGGGCAACTCAGTGTGCCACTTTTCTTCCTAAAAGATGATTTTTGTTACCTCTGGGGGCGGGGGGGAAATGTAGAGAACCTCCCAGCCAGTGAAGCTAGACACAGACACACAGATACAACTGCACCAGTGTCCCCCCAGCAAACAGGAGATACAGCTGATCTCAAAGCAGAAGCAGCCAGCTGCTGGGGCAGGTCCAGAAGAGGGCCATGAAGATGATCAGAGAGCTGGAGCATGTTCCCTACGGGCACAGGCTGAGAGAGCTAGAGCTGTTCAGCCTGGAGAAGAGAAGGCTCCAGGGAGATCTCAGAGCAGCCTTCCAGTACCTAAAGGGGGCTACAGGAAAGCTGGGGAGGGAGTTTTTACAAGGGATTGTACTGATAGGATGAGAGGGAATGGACTTCAAACTTGAAGAGGGTAGATTTAGACTGGATATTAGGAATAAATTCTTTCCAGTAAGGGTGGTGAGACACTGAAACAGGCTGTCCAGGGAGATTGTGAATAGCTCTTCCCATGTAGATGTTCAAGGCCAGGCTGGAAGAGGCCTTAAGCAACCTGGTCTTATGGAAGGTGTCCCTGCCCATAGCAGAGGGGTTGGAACTGGATGATCTTGGTCCCTTCCAACCCAAACCATTCTATGAATCTATGAATGAATCCTACTACCCATGGCTTCTGACTGCCTTTGCAAATGGAAAATGGTGAAAACATCCCTTAGTTGCTTGAACATTGTGCTTCTGGATCCAAAGAGAGCAAGAAACCCTCCAGCTGCCAAACAGGATGTTAAGAAGAGCAGAGACAGGCCAGCAGTTTTTGCACTGATGTGTTAGATAGCAATAAAAATCCTAAATCCCAGGGATTATGCTCTCACTGGATCATGGCCAATAGGCCTCAGAAAACCAGTTGCCATGGTAGCTTGATGGTATCTAGTTAGACCTTGGGGTTTTAATATTATTATTAAACACAGATATCTGACCTTAGAGATCAAAAAGGCACCTGGTGCAGGCTCATACAGCACACTTCATGGCCAGCCCACAGCAGGGCTTCCCACCACAAAGCAGAGGACTCTCAAAGCTAGGGTGGGATGTCTGACTTATTACAGAGGAGCACCATGGGTGATGCTCTAAATGGGTATCCTCTCCCTCTGTGGCTTTCATCATTTCAAATGGCAAAGGTGACATGCTAATTAATCAGGAATTAATTAATCATTAAAGAGGGAGAAATACCAGGAGAATTGGCAGGAAAATGCCTGATTTTATATACTTGAAGGTACATCTATCATCTGGTTGTTTTCATTCAGCAGCTTATCACTGCATCTGTCTGAGCACCTTCCATTCCCTCTAGATACAATAAATGTAGATACCTTAAGAATAAATGCAGGAGCTCTAGTATTAGCCATCTTATTTCAATTAAACTAGGTACAGGGACCATGCAAGCTCACCTCAAACTTTGCAGCACCACGTAAAAACCTTAAAGTCACACACAGGAAAGAGTATTCAGTCACACAGCAGCAAAGAGTAGCACAGGTTTTACATGGTTCTTCTCAAGCTAAAAGAAATGGAGTGATCAGGAAAAACAAAATAATACAGTGCTGGAATGCTCTTTAGTGACTGGCACTTACTGAATGCTACAGATGATTGTTAATTACTTTGATCTTCCTAGCTGACTACCCACACCATATTCTCCACGAGATGAAAACCATTCATCTCTGCAATAGTACCAAATCTCAACAGCACAAAAGGAAAAGCAAAAGAGGAAGAGCAATTTGGTTTCAGGCTCAGGGGAGATGTTACTGGTCTCTACAGCTACCTGAAAGGAAGCTGTAGCCAGGTGGGGTTGGGCTCTCCTCCAGGCAATCGGTAACAGAACAAGAGGATGCAGCCTCAAGCTGCACCAGGGCAGGTTCAGGCTGGATGTTCGGAAGAAGTGTTTCACAGCAAGAGGGATTGGCATTGGAATGGGCTGCCCAGGGAGGTGGTGGAGTCCCCATCTCTGGAGGTGTTTAAAAGGAGGCTGCATGAAGCACTTAGTGCCATGGCTTAGTTAATCAGAAGGTGTCAGGTGATAGGTTGGACTCGATGATCTCGGAGGTCTTTTCCAACCTGGTTAGTTCTGTGATTCTCTGAACCTGAGTTAGAGCCTCCATACATCCAACCTGAGTCTTTCAAATTCAAAAGATTCACAGAATGGTTTAGGTTGGAAAGGATCTTAAAGATCAGCTAACTCCAACCCCCTCTGCCATGGCCAGGGGCACTGAGCTAGACCAGGTTGCTTAAAGCCCCATCCAACCTGACCTTGAAATGGCTACTTTGTGCAAGGTCCACTTGGCTTTAGGTTAGACAAACACTAGCTGCCAGCAGAATTAGTATTGTCACTTCATGTCTGACTGCACTACAGAGTGTAAACTCTTTAAAATGACCAACACGAGGTCACCTGTGTGCAGCTGACAGAGAATCCAAGCGATGCTACTCTCCTTCAAGAACGTTTACCATTCTTTGTACGTCTCGTCTAGGGATTACAAAATTGCAAGGCTCAAATAATCCACTTAAATTCAAATTGGCAGTAATAAAAAAGGTGTTATGCTAGGGGGAAGAAAGAAAAAAAAAACCAACCCACTGATAAAAACTGTTTTCTTTGCAAAAAGCAGACAAGCGTGGCAGCAGCACAACATGGTACCTGGGCTAATGTAGGGAAAGGGGAAAAAAAAAAGATAATAAAATAAAATCCTCAAGTACAATATAGAGAGAGATGAGAGGAATGCAGACCATTTAAGAGGTAACTTCCAATTCAGCCACCACAAAATTAAGACATACTTTAGGATCCTATGCCAAGACAATGCTGTGAAAGTTTATACAATTTATTCCAGGTGGGGACCTGGTTGTACAGACTCATTTATCAGCTTCAGAAGAAGAAAGAGTAGATATCCTCAAAATAAACATGAGATATTCCTCTCTCTTTTCTCTCTCTTTTTTTTTTTTTTAAAGTGATGTACTTTTTAGACCGATTCACATGGGTTGGGCCTGGATTTTTCAGCGTTGGAAATGCTTAAATGTTAAGTTGGGATTTCTCTGAAACACAAGCTCTAATTCACAGTAAATACCAAATTTAGGGGAAATTGAAGTGGTNGCAGGACCCCTTCAGGTAATAGAAGGGGCAACCTGATCTAGTTGGGGATGTGCCTGCCTAATATAGTGGGGTTGGACTAGATGACCTTCAGAGGTTCCTTTCAACACAGTGCATTCTATGCTCCCTATGATCTTCTGACATATTTGAAGATGCTTCCTATGGTAAAAGCACAATTCTTTCATGTGTGTGCCTAGACATTCCTGTGGGCCTCGTGAGCAAAAAACACAAGATACTTGACATTCAAATTGTGTTAGCTTGGAGTAATGCCTGAAAATGGCAGGGGCTTGACTGATTGAACTGGAACTGAACATTCCACTTTTAGCAAAGCCTAAGGATGGGAGCAGGCTATCACCTTTCTGAAGCCTTTTGCTGGGTTCAACAGTTACTGAGCTTTGAGACCAAAGATTATAGCTATAAATACTGCAATGAAAACCCCACAAGTGATAATGGCTCCTAAAGGGAATCATTAGGATTCATTTCTGGATATGGCAATTAACCTATTACTGCCTGAGCCAAGACTATTTTGCTGGTTATCAGTGAGTCAATGTACTCCATGAAGTTTTGATTTCTCAGTTATTAGTTAGGACATCCCAAGCTTCTTCCTGAAGATTACACAGCACCACCCTCCAAAAGCTCAGACTGCAAAGTGTCTGGGCTGCATTATGAAGAATGCAGACAGCAAGCCAAGGGAGGTTCTCCTCCCGCTCTGCTCTGCCTTGGTGAGACCACACCTGGAGTGTCATACCCAGTTCTGGACTGCCCAGTTCAAGAGGGACAGGGATATACTAGAGCACATCCAAAAGACACTACAAAGATGATGATGGGAATAGAGCATCTCTGTGATGAGGAAAGGCTGAGAGACCTGGGGCTGTTTAGTCTGAAGAAGAGAAGGCTGAGAGAATTTACAGCTATCAATGGAGTGGGTAGCAAGATGAAAGGGTCACTTTCTTTTCAGTGCTGTCCTGTGACAGGACAACAGGCAATCAATGGATGCAAACTGGAGCAGAGGAAGTTCCACTCCAACATGAGGAAAAACTTCTTTTAACTGTGAGGGTGCCAGAGCAGGCTGCCCAAAGAGGTTGTGGAGCCTCTTTCTCTGGTTCCTGTGTGAAGTGCCCCAGGTGACTCTGCTTTGGCAGGGGGTTGGACTCGGTGACCTCCAGAGGTCCCTTCCAACCCCTACCATTCTGTGATTCTATGGTTATCTCAGGAGCAATCAGTATAACAGAACTGATTGCTGACTGAAGAGTCCAAGGTACTGGATGAAAATAGGAGCAATTTCCAACATTTACACGACTCTAATATGGTCTGAGCACCTGGATAATGGAAATGAATACTCAGCAGTAACTTGCAGAATCAGTGCACCACAAAAATGAAACTCCATTTGCCTTCAGAAACCCAAGCAGTGTCTCACTCCACTAGGAAGGCATTCCTCGAGTTCCTTACCAGAATACTAAATACTCATTTCCAAAAGGAATCTGAGTGGAAAGGCCCCATTGTGACAAACATTTCCACATTTCAATGGCTATTTCAGCTGCCATCTGCATTCCTCTCTACTTTCCTCCAATATTTGAATTCTCAAAAAAGCCACCTGTGGCATTCAATCATCAGAACAAAGATCTCTTTTTCACTTCCTCTCCTCCCCAAACAATGCCAGTTTGCAAGTGCAATAAAGCAAGCCATGCTACCCTTGCTATGTACTTCAGAAAACACTACCCAGTGTATCCCACAGTAATGACCACTGGCACAGGCATATTTTTTACTTAGGGTAAGCACCATCATGAGCATCTTGCTCACTCCACAGCTCACCTAAGCAGATTCATAACCTATGTGAATGATTGTGGAAGCTACTCATGGCAAAATTCTTCCCTCTCCTGGTACATGATGCACACTTCCTCTCCAATAAATCTCAGACACTTCCTATAACCAAGGCACATCTTTGTATGCACAGGGAAAGGCTTTTGCTCCATAAATTCAACAGTTTTACCTATGGAGAGCAGACGAAGTCATTCAGTGAGACAACAGACTGAATTTCTGTTGAAACAAAACTGCAGAGCGTGAAATAGCAACCTGTCATCAGATGCTGGGAGTCTGATGTTCAGCAGCCGCGGCAGCAGCTAAAACTACTCTCTCCTCCCACCTATGTCTGAGGGAATTGACAACCATCTGCATGCAGGTCTGGCCAGTCCCACGCCCTGCAGGCGAGGGCTGGAGTCCATCTCTGCCATGCTCTTCATCATCTATTTCATTATGTTTCGGGGATGTGTGTTAAGAAGCTTGAAAACAGAAAGCTCCTAACAACAACAACAACAAATCCCAAACAGCAACAACAAAAAAACCCCCAAACAACAACCAAAACCCCCAAACAACCCCCAAACAACAAAACCCAAACAAAACCCAACCCCAAACAGCAAAACCCAAACAANAACCTCTCAAACAACAAAACCCCAAAAACCCCAAATAACAAACCCCAACAACAAAACCCCCAAAGAACAAAAAAACCAAAACTCCCAAACAACAAACAAACCCCTAAACAACCCCCCAAACAACAAAACCCCACAAACAGCAAAAAACTCAACAAAACCACCAAACAACAAAAACCAAATAACAAAAGCCCCAAACAACCCCCAAAAACCAAAAAACAACCCCCCCAAACAAAACCCCAAACAACAAAAACCACAAAAACCCCAACCCCAAACAACAACAAAACCCAAACCCCCTAGACAATAGCAAACCCCTCAAACAACAAAACTCCCAAACAACAAAACCCCAAACAACAAAAAACTCCAACAACAATAAAAAAAAAGCCCCAACCAACCAACCCAAACAAAAAACACCAACCAAAAAACCACCCCCGAAAAGCCCCAAACTGTAACGGCAGACATGAGAAACTATGATGTCATAAAGTACTAATATTGATGAGAAGCTCTCACAGATGTCTGTGCTTAGAAGTGGCACCAGTCAGAAAAATTACCAAGGAATGTGCAAGGGATGCCACAAATGACAGAGAGCAGCTTAGGTACAGAGAGAGGCATTTGGGTAAAATTAAGACTTCTGGTTCCCAAGCACACAACCTTGCTGCTGTTCTCTATTAGGAGTTACCATTCTGATAAAGGCCTACAGTGCTTTATCTAAATAAATGCAGAAATGCCACTCTGAAGATGCAACTGTTGGCATTTTGCCCATTATAGACATAATTTACTGATTACCAACTGGTCTAGATACTTCTCCCCTCAGTTCTTTGTTGCTGGATGTCTCCAACACCACAACTTTTTCTTTGAGGACCATGGCAGCAGAATAACTTGAGACATCTGATATTTTAGTCATGCAACTGTGATTTATCTGTGGTACTCAGAAAGTCCTTAGGATGAAAATCAGTAACTGCATTCAATCTATTTACAAATCAGATTCAGCTGTCTCATGTACAGCTGCACAGCTTTGTTTTGACTTTAGCTTGCCTTCAGATCTGAGAGATTTCTGCTCTTTTGCCAAGTATTGCAACGTTAATTTCTTTTAAGTATTAATTAATCTCCCTTTCCTTAATACACCCTGTCTCCACCATGTCTTTTCTTAACCTGCCTTCTATATATGACACAATCTGATTCTCTGCCCTCACATTTTCCAAATGAGTGTCTTCAAACAGTGTTTGCCATAAAATATGCTCATGCTGTTTAGGACAATTCTATTGCTACATAGGTCCTTGTCCCTCAGATGCCAGTGAGATCTCTTCTATCATTCTCCCAAATGGGAAAGATGGGGAGGAAAAAAAATTTCTTGGTCCCAAAGGTAGCAGACACAATGCTCTTCCCAAAATGCTGGTACAAGGTGACAGAGGCAAGACAAACATCAATGCCTTAGGAAATGGATCTCCCTCACCTGGGACAGCTTACTGTGTGGTGTTTTAAGAGGTAACAACATGGGATACATCATTGCTTTCTGTTATTCCATCCAATGCAATCTCATCACAACTAGAGATGCTGGATGGAGAGCAAATTAACTCTTGCTACCTCTATAAAAGATTCAGAGAAAAATTCTTACAGTCATATTAACAAACAGCAAAACCTAAACTCAGGTTTCCACAAAGGAATCCAGTTTTGGGCTCCCCAGATCAGGAGAGACAGGGACCTGCTGGAAAGACTCCAGCAGAGAGACATGAGGATGAATGGGGGACTTGAGCATGCCCCCTATGGAGAGAGACTGAGCGCCCTGGACCTGGTTAGTCTGAAGACTGAGAGGAGATCTTATCAGCGTGTACAAGTATCTGAGGGGTAGGTGTCAAGTGGTTGGGGCCAAGCTCTTTTCAGTGGTCAGCAGCAATAAGCCAAGGAGCAACAGCTACAAACTGGAAGAGAGAAGGTTTCACCTCAACATGAGGAGAATTGTTTTTTACAGTGAGGGTGACAGAACCCTGGAGCAGGCTGCTCAGAGAGGTTGTGCAGTCTCCTTCTCTGGAGACTTTGAAAACCTCCCTGGATGCATTCCTGTGTGAACTACCCTGAGTGATGCTGCTTGGCAGGGGGGTTGGACTCGATGATCTGTGGAGGTCCCTTCCAACCTCTAACATTCCATGATTCTGTGAAATCAGCACAAAGAAACATTGGAAAGTAATGAGTAATGAAAAAAAATAATGAGGGAAAACAAAGCACCACTCTCAAAACACTGTCCTGCAAACCTGTCACCACTTGAACCATCTATAGAAGTCTTTGTTTTCTTATTTAGAAAGCAGTAAATGAGTATGATTCATGTCCATGCTTCCTCTCTTGTCAAACAGAGACATTTTCTCTTTGTAGCCTCATCAGGTCAAAAGCACAGTTGAGCCTATGGTGCTCATTGACCTGAAGGGAAAACAATGATTAAGAACAAAAGAACCTTTGTCATTTCTCTAGATGGAAATGGAAAGGAAACATCTTTCTCCAAATGCCTTTTCACTCAGGTAGTAGTTTTATTATTAATGGTATTTGATACTTTCCTTGGTTGTGGTCAGCAGCTGCAGAAAGCTGTGGGGTTCTTTATTACTGTAAGGAAGGAGGCTTTGCCCTCTCCTTTTTTCATCTGAGCCTGACAAACACTTAGAAGGTCTAGTCAAGGAATGGATGTAACCCTGAGTTAGAGGACTGGCTCATCAAAACTAAAGACAGCTTTGATACTCTCTCAACACTGTGCTGTAAAACATTGCTGGTTTAAAAGATGTTTCCTGACATAGTACTTCAGTACATTTACTGGACCAACGACCATGTCCACATTTCTCCATCTGCTCACAAACATCACACACAAGTAGCAATGATTTGACTATTTCCTTTCCTTCCAATGGATGTTAAATTGAGAGAAACCCAAAAAACTTCTTGGGGCCTTCACAAAGAGATAATAAATAAACTGTCCAGTGAAGCAGGCAGGGAAAGAGGCATAATGTCCATCCCTGCCCCTCTTAATGATGCTTTACTGAGTGATCCTGAGGAATAGCCCCACTGGGTTAAACAGGAGTTGCCCTACAAAATCAAAGTGGAGGTTGAGAGATGAGAGGTGAGGAGGATCCACTGCTACCGGTGCTGGGGCTGGGCTGGGCAGTTTCAGAGAGCACAGGACAAGCATCACCTGAGCCTAACAACAAGCAGCTTCTACTGCTAAAATCACTACAGACCTCTGCCTTTCCAGGCAAGAGAAGCCATCTCAGCCTCTCCTCAGAGGAGGCATTTATGCTGTGCCACACAAACACAGAGCTCCAGAACACAACATCAAACGACACCCAACAGCTGTTAGCCCCCAGATCTCCAGTGATGCTGCTGCAGGGGCAGCTCTGCCGTGCAGGCAGGACAAGGGGTCAGGTAGGTCAGCAAAATATCAAGGGCAGCAAATTGTTTAGTGACTATTTTGTTTACTGTGCAAGTGGCTTTTGACTAGGAGAGGCTGTAATTCTTCCCAGCTTGCCTTGGGCAGTGAAAGCTATAAAAGCATTTCTACTTGACTGGTGTCTAGGGAAATCAGACCCAGTCCTAGGTCTGTTTCTTTATCCAGTTTGCCAAGTGGCATGCTATCTCTGGCTATCTGGGCCCCAATTATTCCACATAACATATGCAGAAAGAGAATTAAGCACGCCAGTCCAAAAGCAAACAAAAAGCAGGCAACCAAATCCCTCCTACACTGAGGATTTAGCAAGCTGCCTTTTGCAAAGGTCTCCCCCATCTGAGCAAGAACCTGCCCACATCTTCAGAGAAAAACACAATGTCATGCAGATTCCTTGTGGGAATAATCTTCCTCAGCTAAAGATTTGCATGGTAAGTTGAAGGAAGCAATAAATGGCTGAAAACTAAGTTTATTTACAGCTTAGTTAAGTGGCAGTGTCCCCTAGCAGGCATTACCAATGATCAACCCAGAAATATGGATTTTTAAACTTTATTTACGGGTCATTATGTAGTTTATGCTGCACCACTCTCAGATGTTAAATGAGGAATTACAACACAGCTGGTGACAAGAGGGAATTTCAGTAATAACCTTGAACTATCACTTTATCTCCCTCCTCCCAACCCTCATCTAAGCGAAAGGGCAATTTTGGTTGAAATTCCTGAAGTCAACTGTAAACTATTACAACCTTTGAAGTACCAGAAGGTGACTTTGGTTAGCAGTGATCCATTTACCAGGAAAGAACAACTCACCCTTCCCATTAAAAAATGTTCATTTAACACAAAACACCGAAACTATTAAAAAAAAAATGCAACAGATTTTAAATGGTGATTATTAAAGCCAAGTACCAACAGTAACTCAAGAGAAAAAAGTGCTTTGTCTTTTAGGTTATTTTGATCATGTGGAGTAGAACTAATTATAGTTTCCATGCCTTCATCATTACGTAACACAATGCCCACATCAATTTACTATGAACATTACATACACATGAAACAACTGATTTATGGTGCAACTGAACAACTACAGGAGAGCAGCCACAATATTAGGGTGAATTTAAGCAAGACTTGAAAAGCCTAAACCAACCAGCCACAGCCTGTTAATGTAGGAAGTCACATTCAATCAATCTGAAGTTCTTGCAAGTCTATATAAAGCTCTCAAACTTAAAAAAAGAAACAAGGTAAGGCTCCTTTCCCCCTTCCTCCCCAACTTCTAAGCATTATTTATGCTGTTAAAATTGTTGGATGGCATCTAGTGGGGGGTGAAACACTGGAAGAGGTTGCCCAGGGAGGTTTAAACTGGCAGAGAGGAGACTGAAACTGGATGTTAGGAAGAAGTTGTTGGCAGTGAAGGGGGTGAGACACTGGCACAGGTTGCCCAGGGAGGTTGTGGAACACAGAATCACAGAATGTGATCTTTGATCTTTGATCACATTCTGTGCTTCTGTGCTCCACAACCTCCCTGGAGGTGTTCAGGACCAGGTTGGATGAAGCCTTGAGTGGCCTGTTCCAGTGGGAGGTGTCCCTGACTATGGCAGAGGGTTGGAACTGGATGATCTTTGAGGTCCCTTCCAAACTAAACCATTCTATGATTCATTCTAGTGGAAATTTGGGATAATGTTTCTATTTTTCAGAGAAAACCTAAAGATTGTAAGTGTTGAAGTAATCTTGGTATTATTTAGACTTGCTTTAAGAGAGGACAGCCTGGAAAGAGAAATGCAAGAGTTGTCACTTGTGATTTCATTTGAAAGTGAAACAAAAAACCTTCTTGGACAAGCTTTTCACGTGGATACTTAACAAAGAAATAAAACACCCACACACAACCAAAGATTTTCCAAAGTAAAGCTCCTCTCTTTGCAAACAAAGTGCTGAAGGGAAACAAGGAGACACCAGAAACCTCTCTTGTGCTGCACGCTGGTATGGAGTTGGGAGAGCGCATGAGAACTGCAAGGCTGCATCCCAGGGAAATCAGAAGGAGTTATGACACATTTTCTGATGCCTGGAATCTTTCCACCCAACTGAGGATTTGCTCCTGTGACCCTTCCAAAAACTTCTCAAGGCTAACAGAAAAAGAAGGGGAAAAAAATGAAAACCCAAGACTGACAAAGCACACAGCATGTCCCAGACTACCCCTTTCTTGCCAGTATATCCCCGTGCTCCTCAGGCAGCTCTGCAGAGAACTTGCTAGAAAACCAGAGGAAGTGTTTCTAAACATTCCAGCATCTGAAAAGGACCTACAAGAAGGCTGGGAAGGGACTTTTTAGAAGGGCCTCTGGTAACAGAGTGAGCAGCAATGGTTTGGAACTGGAGCAGGGGAGATTTAGGTTGGACATTAGCAAGAAGTTCTCCACAATGAGAGAGGTGAAATACTGGAACAGGCTGCCCAGGGACGTGCTTGAGGCTCCATCCCAGGAGACATTCAAGATGTGGACGTGGCCCTGGGCAGCCTGCTCTAGTTGGCAGTGTCCCTGCTGAGTGCAGGGGGTTGGGCAAGATGACCTTTGAGGGTCTCTTCCAACCTGATGCAATCTGTGAACCTGTGCCAACAAAACTAAAGAAACACACATCTGGTGCCACCAACCACACACAGGCAAGGGGGAAATGCTTCTGCCAGGTTAGTTATGGTCCTGGTCACACACATGGGCTGCTCTCATCTGATCCACTGCAGGCTACAGCTCCACTTAGTCCCAGACCTCTCTTACTACCTACAGGCAAGTCCTTAGTTATCCTATCAACTACATCAACATGATGCTTGCATAAATCAATTTTATCTTTAAGATGCTGGATTCTGCCATACAAATAAACTAATGGTCTACAACAAACACTAAATGGATGCAGCATCTTCAGCATCTGAGATGAATTTGAAGGTTTATGTAACACAAGGAGAACTGACATAAGATCCTTAAAATAAAGCTCTCTCAGCACACAGAAAATGTTTCCTATCTAGATGTTTATCTATATATTTTTACAGTACATTGAGGTTGCCAAAAGAACAAAACTGCAGCCACTCAGGGGGGGAATCTGCCATGAGAAAATGGTGTTTCCTCCTTTTCTTCTGTCTCAGCATATGGGTCTGAACCATTTCTGAGTGTGGCAGCAGGGAAAACAGCTGCTCTACTCCTACAGATGCCTATGCTAACTACCTTGACAAGACCCATTGCAGGGCTGAAGTGGTGTTCTTGACTCTCACAGCTATAAACCACAAATAATTACATTAACTTCACTTCAGCCAAAGGAGATCAGTCTTGGATCCAGCTTCTCCCAGGCAACTATGAGGAAACAACAACTGCAATCCTCCAAGTCTCTGATCTCATGGGACACAACACGTGCTGCCCTTGGAACCCTGTTTCATCACCAGTTTTCTCTAAGCAAGTGGCAGAGCAGTTACACAGCAGGGGACACAGAGGCCACAGATGTGGGGCAGATGAGCACTGCAAATGGACTGTGCTGCTGGTGCTGCTCAGAGGACACATACCCTACAGGACCCATCCCTGCTCCAAATGCTGCAGATCTGCAAACTAAAAAAAATATACACAAATCCTAATGCTGTGAGTATATTATTAAGTATCTAAACTTCCATTTGAAGTCAGCAATCATTCAAGAAGGCAGCACATACGAGCAACAAAGAGCAGGCAGAACACAAGCTTCAGTACATCTCTATTCAGTGCCAGGAAGGCATCTATTATCTAATGCAGAATGGGCATAGAATGCAAAGAAAGCCAGCATTGTGGCAGGCCTCACTGGGAACATCCTAACTGCTCCCTATGGTTATTCAAAGAAAGATGAGCTAGGACAACCCCAAAAGAGTATCCTTAAAACTGATAAAGCAAAGCTTAATTCCTGGGCTAACAGCAAAACCAAAGCAAGCACATAAGTACCTAGGTAGTACCCAGAAAACTCCTGGATTAAAAGCAGCTTGAGATTGGCCTTCACAGCTCATCTCAGCAAGCTGACTACAGAGCAGCAGTGAAAGATGCAGTCAGCCTTTTAGGCATGGTTGTCTTGGAGACACCAGAACACACTGTATTGATGACAAAGGAAACAAAAAGCTGGATGCACTTTCTAAGGCTTTTTAGCCTGCTCTCTTTCATGTGGAGTTTGCGAAGGAGGCCTCCCTGGGATGGGTATGTGGAGAATGCTGGCAGCAGGATCAGCTCATTCAGGAAGAAATCCACGCTTGCTTGGACAGTGTTCTGTGCAGCCCCAGAGCAGCCTTCAGTCCCAGGAACATGGGATCTGGCAGCTCCAGCAAACAAGGCTCACGTTTGCTCCCTTTGAAAGTTTTGTTCTGTGTGAGTGTTAAACTCTTCCACCTAAGGATCTTTAAGTAAAGCAATCAGTGTCTCCTGGCTTGTGCAAGGACCCTTGATAGATTCTGCACTTGATAGATTCATTAAACACTTTGAATCAGAAGGGATTTTTAAAGATACTTTGTTTCAACTCCTTTGCCATAGGCAGGGACACCTTCCACTAGCCCAAGCTGCTCAAGACTTCATCCAACCTGGCCTTGGACACCCCCAGGGAGGGAGCAGCCACAACCTCCCTGGGCAACCTGTGCCAGTGTCTCACCACCCTCACTGGAAAGAATCTCTTCCTAATCTCCAGTCTAAATCTACTCTCCTCAAGCTTCAATCCATTCCCTCTCATTCTATCACTACAAATCCTTACAAAAGTCCCTTTCTGGCTTTCTTGTAGGATCCCTTCAGGTATTGGTAGTATTTCTCTGAGTGGTCTTCTACCAGGCTCCTTCCAAACTCTATAGGCAGACATCCATCATTGTACTTGGAGGTAACAGGGCCACAACAGGGCTAGCAGAGGAATGATCAGGGGCACTTTGGCTGTAAAAATAAACCAAACAAGTTCTACCTTGATGTAACCGAGATATGTCCAGAGCAGAATTTCAATGGAAGTTTATTTTTTAAAGAGACCACAAACAGCAAATTCTTCCTATTCAATTACTGAGTAACTCTTGCAACACGAAACATCCACACCAAACTGCCAGACCCTATCTCTGGGAGGAGATAAAGCCAAGCATGTAACTTCTGTCCCTCTTTAACCTGCTTGGAGAGGATGGCTATTACCATGAAGCAGCACTCAGTCTGAATGGATCTCTTCTGTGCTGCACTGCAAGATGTGCATCGTGTACAAGGACCTTTTCAATTTGCCGTACTTTTCATGGGTAATGCAATTCACACCTACATCAGAGGATGCCATGACAACAATAGTAACTACTTCCTTCAGATACACACTGTCACATGCACCTACCAGCCCTTGAACTACACCTGAATACTTCAGTCTGGTTGCATAGAGGGGCAACATGACAGTAAAAACATCTCTCACACATAAACCTCTTGTAGGGCAGGTGTGATACTGTTACTTGCAAAGAAAGCACAGGGGTTGTAGCTGTTTCTCACCAAAAAGAGAGATGGAAGGTCTCACTCTACTACAGGTCCCCTGCTTGCATGGATGTATATAAATTTTCTGATTTCATGGGCTGCTGACTTATGTATGTCCACTTCCAAATTCTGTGAGGACACCACAAATTGTGCACGACGGAACAACACTTAGTTCTGACTGACAGCAGGATGGGTGAAGATGAGATGAACAGGGGAAAATTGATAATTTTCCACATCATAACCTCCTCCTCCTCCTTTGTCATGCTGTTCTCCTCTTTTGTCTGTACAGTGGATTGAAAAGGAGGGATGAGTGAGGCTGTGAAAAGGTAGGTGTTAACTCCTTGCCTTCCCAGTCTCTCCTGAAGGGTTACGGAATAGACAGGTAATAGGTACCTGACAAAGGGATATATATTGGCATAATCAGCACCACCATCATCAAGTCTTAGAAGACTTCTCCACATCTATACATAAACCCACCCATTTTAGTAGTAAGATGATTGCCACCCTCCCAGAAGTGGAAGTGGCTACAGCAGAAAGCCTGGGGGTAGCAGTTCAAGAGCTAATGCTCTGTTTTGGTTCTAAATTATAAACAAGAGAGAAGAACTTTCTGGACATTGTGTTGAATATAGAGTGGATGAGCAGGGCATTGGTTGCAAAAGGAAAATAATGATCAGGTCTCCATCATTCATTGGTTTGCTAAATGGTATAAAAAGCCAACATATAAACAATTTCTCACTCTGATCCCTTTGTCTTCTGCCTTCTACCTCCTAGAATCATAGAATTAGTCAGGGTTGGAAAGGACCACAAGGATCATCTAGCTCCAATCCCCCTGCCATGGGCAGGGACACCCTAAATCAGGCTGTCCAGAGCCTCATCCAGCCTGGCCTTAAACACCTCCAAGGATGGGGCCTCAACCACCTCCCTGGGCAACCCATTCCATTCCAGGCTCTCACCACTCTCATGGTGAAGAACTTCCTCCACTGCTCCTCTCTGCATGGCTAAATACTAACCTTGACTGACCAGATAACACCTGAGCCCTTGCTGGTTTTCTTTCTTGGGGAGAGAAGAAGGTGGTATTGGTCCCTTCTGAGCTTTCTTAGCCCAGAGAGGGGGGGAGGATTGGATTTCTGTATTATTTCTACATTGTAAATAATTGTATATAATTGTAAATACATTTTGTATATGTGCTTGTAAATTTAGCTTACTGTAAAATGTAGCTTTACCTTACTTCCAAGTCATCTGGTCTGGTAACATTTTATTTGGGGGGTAATTTCTCAAACCCTTCACACTTATTCTTCTCAACCCTCCACACTGGGTCAAATGATGCAAAAGACACTCAACAGGATGAGACCAGCAGCTGCTGGTGTACATCCAAATCAGATCTACCTAGGCAATAAAGCAGTGTCAGACCACCAGCTCTCTTCATTTTGGCCCATCTGGTTTGCCACTTGCCAGAACAGTGTATTGTACTAACAGAACTGCTGACAGCAGCTGTGGCTTTTGGGACCACTGAAAATCACACTATCATAATATGGATTTTGGCATCTCATTGCTTGGGTGTATCCAGGCCAGGGCAAACATCATCAAGGCAGGGTAAGTCTCAGTTGGAGAGCCTGTGATTTCAGCAAGGTTAACAAGCAGATCCAAAACTCCTGTCCTCTCTGTAAAGTGTACCTCAGCTGCCACCCAGAACACTGGCTGAGTGTACCCAGCTCAGTCTGTGGTGGCTGCTTTACTGTTAAGGATACAGCAGCCTCCAGCAACACCTTGCAGAGGCAAGCCTCTAACAAGCCATCCATGTCAGCTATCCCTCTTCACACTCAGCACAAAGCTACTTAACTGGCTGATGCTGCCAAGTGCCTTTTTAGTATAACTGTAATGTCATGGGTCTATACTTGAAACAAAGGAGATCTACCCAGCATCTCAGGTTTTCTTGGCTACAAGCCAAAAATCCCAGGAATTTGGATTGACCCCTTATGGCTCCAGCATCCTAATGACCAGGGCTTGGTTGTTCTTTCTGCAGTACAGTCTTTGACTTGTCAATCATCTGTGTAATGCCAATCTGCCACTACTGCCTTAAAAAATTCAGCAACCTAAGTACAAATATGAAAACTCCAATAGCTTCCCAGGCTTAGCCAATCTGGGAGGAAAAAAAAAGAGGCTCTTTGATGCATCATTTAGGGTTTGTTTGATGAGTAAATCAATACACTCCATGTACAGATGACCTATTCTTTGGTGGTTACCTCGCAGAATCACAGAATGGTTTGGGTTTGAAAGGACACCCAAAGGTCACTCAGTCCAATTCCCTCTGCAGTAAGCAGGGACATCCTCAACTAGATCAGGCTGCCCAAAGCTTTGCCAAGCCTTACTTTGAATATATCCAGTATCACTACCCTATCTGTGACAGTAAAATTCAGCAAGATTTAGGAGGAAAAAATATTCTGTTCCATCAGTTAGTAAAATTAAAACTCAAGATATCCAACAATTAACACCAGTGCAAGATTCTGAACCCCACTGAGGGGTCCTCTGATACAGAGAGAGGTGAACTTTGCACCCATGGTATCATGATGATCTTGGAGGACTTTTCTGAGACCTTAGAGTAGCCTTCCAATATCTGAAGGGGGCTACAGGAAGGCTGGGGAGGGACTATTAACAAGGTCTTGTAATGACAGGACAAGGGGCAATGGGTTTGAACTGGCAGAGGGGAGATTGAAACTGGATGTTAGGAGGAAGTTGTTTGCAGTGAGGGTGGTGAGACACTGGCACAGGTTGCCCAGGGAGGTTGTGGCTGCTCCCTCCCTGGAGGTGTTCAAGGCCAGGTTGGACAAGGCCTTGAGTGACCTGTGCTAGTGGGAGGTGTCCCTGCCTATGGTAGGGGGTTGGAACTGGATGATCTTTGAGGTCCCTTCCAACCTTACCATTCTATGATTCTATGATTCTGTAATTCTACAATTCTATGACTCCTCCTGTGAAGTTCACAGGATGTGAATGATCCAAGCTGTGCTATGCCCACTTTGGACACTGATCCCAATAGGCTTGAAAATACACAAGTATGTTTTGCTGCTGATGCATGAGACAGAGCACAATATACAAACATTTCTTCTCCACCCACATCCACTTTTAAAATAATCAATATTAGACAAGATTCACCTAGCAAACAACAGCATCTACTCTGTGAAGCTGCACTAGAGATGTTCCAAGGGGCAGGCAGAGCAAGCAGAGGATGAGCAAGCTAGGCACTTGCCTACATTTTTGCATCAAAAAGCACTTTGCAAGTTTGATGTCCATCCACTACCTACCCCATTCTTTTACAGGATGCTCTCAAATGCAGCTAAGAATTGAGACATGAGATGTTTTCACACGCCAAATCCATTTGGTAAAACAATTACAGAACAGCCATGACGCACGCCCATGGTAAGGGAATTTTTAGCTAGCCCCTTAATTGGTCCTAAATCCAATTCAAAAACCTCAAAACCAGACAACAGTCTCCTCCTGACTCTCAGAAATAAAAAAAAATATTTTTGAAAGTTCTGATCCTGCTTTTCAGACAAACTGTAATTAGGATCTTCTACCACATCTATTTCTAGCCAGATGCAGTTGAAAAGATAACATACTTGTACTGACAGCTGAACTCTTCCATTGTGCCCATGCCACACTGGACCTCTATTAAAACTATTTCACCATAGCAAAGCTGGGGAACAGCAAATTAGAGGTTAGCTCCTTAGAGAGCATTCCCCTCTGCCCCAGATGGACATTCAGAGTGTATCACTGCAGCTCCCTTTACCAGACCTTTTGTAAGGGTCTGCACTCCATGTAGCTGATGTACACAGGCTGCCAAATTTCAGTGACCACTGACCCCAACTACCATGTTCTGGTACAACAAAATCTACAGTGAGCAAAAAAAAAAAAAAAAAGGATATAGTTGGAAGAGCTGATACATGGAATAATTTATTTCTTCCTTTTCTAATGGAAAAAAAATGAAGACACACAACTACTAACATCAGTTCCCATAATGGTGTAGATTGCAAAAGACCTTTAAGATCATCTAGTTCTGACCTCTCTGCCATAGACAGGGACACCTTCCATTAGTCCAGGTTGCTCAAGGCCTCATCCAACCTGGCCTTCAACACCTCCAGGCAGAAGGCATCCATAACCTCCCTGGGCAACCTGTGCCAGTGTCTCACCACCCTCACTCTAAAGAACTTCTTCCTAATCTCCAGTCTCAATTTCCCCTCTTCCAGCTCAAAGCCACTGACTCTTATCCTATCACCACAAGCTCTTGCAAAATGTCCCTTCTCAGCTTTCTTGCAGGCCCCTTCATGTACTGGCAGGCTGCTCTAAGGTCTCCCCAGAGCCTTCTCTTCTCCAGGCTTAACAGCTGCAGCTCTCTCAGCCTGTCCCCAGCCCTCTGAGAATCTCTCTGTGGTCTCCTCTGAATCCACTCCAATAGTTCCATGTCCTTCTTATGTTGGGAGCACCAGAGCTGGATGCAGTACTCCAGATGGGGTCTTGTGAGAGCAGAGAAGGAGAGATCTGGATGGTAAACCTCTTTGTTTTCTATATCATCAATCAACAGCTAATGAACTACATTAGACAGGTGCCCCAACAAAAATATTTGGATTCCAACATAATGAAACTTTTGTTACCAAGTAGAACAGGTCTTCTGCCTCTTTGCAGTAATAATCCACTTGCTTCCATTGCTCCATTTTATGTGAATTCTGTTCCTTATTTAGACTTCACCACTAAGGGCTGCATGCTTTATGGATACAATTCTACATGCAGATCTGTTTCCAATTTTCCAAAGCCAAACCTTCATCTTAACAGATGAGGTCAGAATTACAGGAACAAAGGGGGATCATGGAGGAATGACATTTGTAATGTAAACTCACACAGAGTCCTACACCACACAATCAAAAAGCATATTTTGCAGCCCCAGCTAACACGAATCACTATGAGGTCATTTGTAGGATTTGACTGGAAAACAAAGCCTGAACCAGTAAAATTCTTTCTGTATTAACACAAATACTCTCAGCTGACAGGACTACTTACATGCTCTAACAGGACATATGTAGAAATCTCTGTGGAGATGCAGTCCTGGACTGTTAATGCATGTCTGTATTCACACAGCAGCTGAAATACTGAAGTTTTATGCTCCTGCTGCTAAGATCACTGTTACAGCTCTGGCTGGTATTTACATCCATGCTGTTCCTGTGGTGGAAACTGCCAGGATAAAAGATTTGGTAGGAGATGCTAGTAAAGAGGGATCTATGATTATTTTATTCAGTTATCTGCTGCCAAAATAGCAAAAAAAAACCCACTTCAAACCCATCAGTGCAGGCTTTTAATACTATATTATAACATTGCTTCCTCTAGCTTATTTTCCCCTTACTTTTTAAACCTGTGTATTATGTCCCTTCCTCATTTTCTCCAGCTAAATCCCTTTTCTATTGTGCAGATGCACAAAAAGCAGAAGGAGCCTGTACTCCTGCAGTGGGATTGTGTCAGGGAAGCAGAAGGGAGTTCACTAGAATTATATACTGTCAGCTCTGCTCTACTCCCACCGACGCACACAGAGTCTTCCTGTACAGGAAGGAACAGAGATGCAAAGCTCTAGTGCACAGAAAATATGTATGGGGAGGGAGAAAAGCAAAATGGGAATGCTGGCATATAACAAATATTGGAGGAGCTGACTGTGTGCACAACAGCTGGCTAAGCAGAAGCAACAGGAATGCAGGCTCCACAATCAACGCTCTTCAGTCTCCTTCCAAACAACAGGCGTGGGTAACACAGGGAGTTGGGGGTAAATCGCTGCTTAAGCCTGAACAAACTATACATTAACAATTAAATGTTTTTCCCATCTAATGCAATACTCATAACATCAAGTTTGACAGGTTCCCTTTTAGCTAAAGACACAGTTAAACGCAACTCGCAGAAGAGATCCGGTTGCCTGTGATGTTCTTAAAGGCTCAGAACCACTTCGCTTCTGACAGGAGACTCATTCAAGTTTCTCATGGATGAGAATCTTCTTTTCTAAGTAAATTCAACATTTAAAACTCCAGAATATGCAGGTTACTGCTATACTTATTCCAAAGTGGTCACATTCCTCCATTTGAAAGGAGGACTCTGGTAAGGAGTCAAGGTTTGCTAGTGATGCTGCTGGGAAAGTTTGATCTTTCACAGACTGTAATTGGTAGCAAAAGCTCAATTTCCATTTTGAGAGCAGAACACAGGAATACATGACAGTGAATTGAAATTTTATCCAAAGACAAGTACTAGCTACAGGAGAGAACTTCATATACATCCAAAGGGACCTTTCAAGAAGCATGTTTTCAGAATTGCAGTTTACTTCTAGCAGAGTGATCCTGGTAGTGGTTGGGGATACAGAAAAACCACTAGAAGAGACTCAGAATGTAAAACAAGGTTTTGCTCTATCTTAGGTCATTTGCATTGCCTCTACATACACACACATAATAAATACATATAGATATGTACCAATGCCTTAAAACACTGACTGCTATTTATCCTAGCCCTAGGTGAACTGTATACTTAAACCCTTAGTGTGGGGGTCCTGTTGATGCTGTTGTATCCATGTAAAGGCTTCAGTTTCCAGAAAGTATCTGGCATGTGTTTCACTTCATTTTTCTACTCAACTGATCAAAGAAACATTTTAAAGATGGCAATGAGTGGCTGAAGATGGTGGAATTCACTTCAATCAAATGTAGTAAGTCCAAATGACTCATCATCTGAATGCTTTCTGTACTGAACTGAAAGACTAATTCCTTTCTGAAAGGGTTAAGATAGGCTGGGCAAAACACCATCTAAAATTAACTCCCTCTTCACTGGGGAGGCCAGAAGCCCAGACAACATAAAGTAGATGCTTTACAGTGAAGGGTTAAGCTGTATAAGAAGCATCTCTCATTAGGCTAACCCACAGAGCTTTAAAATGTGACACAAGATTTGGGGCACACAAAGCCTTTTTTGTCTTAAACTCCTGACAAAGTCATGCTCAGCAGGGCAAGCATTCTTATTATGGAGCTAAGGAAAGATGAGCACACAAAGTCAAAAGATTTGCCCAGAGCTACTCTGCAGCAACTAAGATCAAAGATCAAGTGGTTCTGGATCTATGGTTGGAGGGCTCCTTCCCCAGCCAGCATCACTTCTTTCAGACTTCTGGAGTGCTTGCACTGAACAGAGACACTTGTGGAAGTGCCTTAAGTGAGGTTTTGTAAGGCACATTTCAATCATGAAGGTATTTTGGTGTCATCCACCAGATGAACACATTGGCTCCTTCTCTGGAGATGTTCAGAACCTGCCTGGATGAGTTCCTGTGTGACCTGCTTTAGGTGATCCAGCTCTGGCAGGGGGGTTGATAATACTTCAAGCTCTCTTCTAACCCCTAACAGCCTATGAAATTAAATTGCACCAATCCAAGCTACAGGAAGACCCCCATGCTCCACCACTAACTTGTATGGCTTTAAAATGGTCTAGCCCACCTGTAAGCTACAGGAAGACCCCCATGCTCCACCACTAACTTGTATGGCTTTAAAATGGTCTAACTCACCTGTAAGCTACAGAAGCCCCTCATGCCCCACCCTTAATTTGTGTGGCTTTAAAATGGTCTAACTCACCTGTAAGCTACAGAAGACCCTCATGCCCCACCATTAATTTGTGTGGCTTTAAAATGGTCTAGCCCACCTGTAAGCTACAGGGAGACCCCCATGCCCCACCACTACTTTGTGTGGCTTTAAAATGGTCTAGCCCACCTGTAAGCTACAGGGAGACCCCCATGCCCCACCACTACTTTGTGTGGCTTTAAAATGGTCTAGCCCACCTGTAAGCTACAGGGAGACCCCCATGCCCCACCACTACTTTGTGTGGCTTTAAAATGGTCTAGCCCACCTGTAAGCTACAGGGAGACCCCCATGCCCCACCACTACTTTGTGTGGCTTTAAAATGGTCTAGCCCACCTGTAAGCTACAGGGAGACCCCCATGCCCCACCACTACTTTGTGTGGCTTTAAAATGGTCTAGCCCACCTGTAAGCTACAGGAAGACCCTCATGGCCCACCACTAATTGGTATGGCTTTAAAATGGTCTAAACCACCTGTGCAAGTCTTTCCATACAGTCATTGAACAGGCACTGCAAGGAGAAACAAGGGAGGGTTTTGTAAGTTGGTTTGGGGTTTTTAAATAATAATTATAACCTCAGACTGAAACAGATTTGCTCTTAATAAGATTAACTGAAACAAGAGCCTGGTTTTAGGCAATGTTTCTGAAAAGGAGAGAGTGAGTCAGTACAGATCAGAAGTGGTTTCTACACAGAGATATCCAGAGGGGAAAATCACTGAAAGATTTGTTTACAGTTCTGAGGCTGAGACTGCCTACAGGTACAGAGTCGAGATGAGAATTAGCGGCTGAGGGTGACTGGGCTTTCAAAAGTCTCTAATCTGATCTAGCCCTGCCAGTGAGCTACAGCTAGAGAGCTGCATACTCACCCCTCGGGGCCTCAGACATGAGTCCTGACCTTGACTGGCCACCAGCTGGCCTGGCAAAGACTCCTGCCACTGGACAGATGATACGCCCACGGTGCGGGTCACAATTAGCGCTGCCGCTTGACGAGGAGCGACGTCGTCTCCAGTCTGCGTTGCAGTTGATGGGCACAAACAAAAAGCTTCCCATAAACCGTTGAGCAGTACCCAACTGAGCAGGAAGAATCCAGAGGGAAGCTTTAATAGGCCATTGAAGAAAACTGTGATGAGCTAAGTATGGAACAGCAAGAGAAATAATAGTGGAAGAATGGAAAACGAGGGCATAAAGCCTCATATGAGAAACTGTGCCAGTTGGAAGCAGGAAGGAGCTAGTTCTGGAAAGGAGAGGTCACAACATGATTCTTGGAGTGATGAATCAGATAAAAATACCAGGTTGCTGTTGAGCTGAGCTCATGATGCATTTAGCTTCTTTCAGACACATCTGAACTGCCCCAGCTTTTCCCCTGCTTCCTGCCTCGCTCTCTGCAGACAGCAGCACACTTGGCCACCAGCTCCCACTCCCCTTCCAATCACAAGGCCCCACAAATCCATGCTCAAACATGCAACCACAGACTGCTGACTGCTTTACCATATCCTCCTCTTTCCATACCCTCTAAGATCCACCTCTAAAACCCAAGCCTAAGAACTGGACCTCATGACACTTAGTGTGGACAGCTCTCCAAAGGGCACTGCCTACACTTCACAGAGGCTCTGCTTCACTCTTGGTGCAACCTCACAGTGCCACAGTGGCAGGGAAGCTATTGAGGCTAAACAGCATTAAGCAAAGCTAAGTTAGAAGACGGTGCAGAGTTTCCATACATTTACCATTTATGGAAGAAAAGTGACTTGTGATTACAGAGGGAGAAGATGTGGAAAAGATGCCATCAACCTTTTTTTCCTGTTTTTTTGAACCATTGCATAGATTTCTTCTGTTGCTAAGATCTGACATAACCACTGAAGCCACTGAAAATACACCATTCCTCTCAGAATGCTCGAGTAGCCAGCCAAAACATGAATCTGGACAACTATGAAAAGGCACTTCCCAATTAGGAACCATCTAGGTTTAGAAGAGTACCAGCTGCTGAATATTGGCTCCAGAAGACATGTTATCTGGCACTCCTAGTCTCAGAGAAAGACATTTCCCTCTTTAGAAAGAGGCTTTATTCTCGCTGAAATTCTCTGAGATTTGAGGTAAGAAATGCACAGAGACAGAAGGGAGCAAAACTAGCAGCTGGAGGCTGAGCCCTTCAGACAAGCTGGCAGAAAAGATCACATACTTATTCCTAACAACTATCTAACTGCAGAAGATCCACTGCTTGCAAGGAGGTTCATCTCAGTTATATATGAGAAAGGTGCCCCTGCTATGTGTGCTTTGAGATTAAGCAAGCAATCATGAATGATTGAATGCTTCCTCATTTATTCCATTCATATTCTTAATTACTTTGACTCAGCCTCTTCAATAGTCATTCTTCCACTGACAAGAGGGGAAAAAAACATGTGCCAGGACACAGGAGTATGTACCAGGCTGGTCCTTCCACAGACAGAAACCTGATAACCACAGGCTTAACTAGGCTCATGTTTTATGTACTTCAGCGCGCACATTAGCTCAGACTCACACGGTGTAGAAGGTGGGACATGAGGGACACCAGCTGCTACAGCAAGGCTCCTAGGTCTGCTCCAGGATTTGCTTCTCAAATTTATATAGTTCAGAAGAGTTCATATTTAATAAGCCTTTCACTAAATGATCTACATAGTAAGCTGATTGACCAGAAAGGTTTCGTGCAGAATTCTGTCCTGCATAAACCAAGAATCACATCAGTAGCAGCTCTGAGGCTATTCTCAGCTGGCAGAATTGCAATTAGAAACAAAACAGAAAGAAAGAAAGAAAATGAATGCATTCTGTCTACAGAAATCAGGACACATGAAGCATTTAGCACTGGTCATACAAAAGTATTGTTATTAAAATAAATATCTACTATTCCATTTGCATTCATAAATGACCTTTAGAGGTAGATGCCATGCCCTGCCAGCTGCATGCACAACCATGGAATCACAGAATGGTTTAGGTTGGAAGGGACCTCAAAGTTATCATCCAGTTCCAACCCCCTGCCATAGGCAGGGACACCTCCCACTAGCACAGGTCACTCAAGGTCTCATCCAACCTGGCCTTGAACACCTCCAGGGAGGGAGCAGCCACAATCTCCCTGGGCAACCTGTGTCAGTGTCTCACAACCCTCACTGAAAACAACTTCCTCCTAACATCCAGTTTCAATCTCCCCTCTGCCACTTCAAACCCATTCCTCCTCGTCCTGTCATTGCAAGACCTTGTCAATAGCCCCTCTCCAGACTTCCTCTAGGTCCCCTTCAGATACTGGAAGGCCACTCCAAGGTCTCCTGGAAGCCTTCTCTTCTCCAGGCTGCAGAGCCCCAACTCTTCATAGCCTGTCCTCATAGAAGAGGTGCTCCAGCCCTCTGAGCATCCCAGTGTCTCCCATTTTGTCACTATCAGACGGTCACTATGATGATTATTTACAGTAAGGACACTTAATGAGGGTAGTGAGACACTGGAAGAGGTTGCCCAGGGAGGTGGTGGAAGCCTCATAGAATCACAGAATGGTTTAGGTTGGAAAAGACCTCAAAGATCATCTAGTTCCAACCCCCTGCTCATCCCTGGAGGTTTTTAAGGCTAGGCTGGATGGGGCTCTGAGCAACTTGATTTAGTGTGAGGTGTCCTTACCCATGGCAGGGGGGTTGGAACTGGATGATCTTTGAGGTCTCCTCCAGCCCTGACAATTCTATGATTCTATGACTAATGAACAAGACTGNGAATTGCAATTAGAAACAAAACAGAAAGAAAGAAAGAAAATGAATGCATTCTGTCTACAGAAATCAGGACACATGAAGCATTTAGCACTGGTCATACAAAAGTATTGTTATTAAAATAAATATCTACTATTCCATTTGCATTCATAAATGACCTTTAGAGGTAGATGCCATGCCCTGCCAGCTGCATGCACAACCATGGAATCACAGAATGGTTTAGGTTGGAAGGGACCTCAAAGTTATCATCCAGTTCCAACCCCCTGCCATAGGCAGGGACACCTCCCACTAGCACAGGTCACTCAAGGTCTCATCCAACCTGGCCTTGAACACCTCCAGGGAGGGAGCAGCCACAATCTCCCTGGGCAACCTGTGTCAGTGTCTCACAACTCTCATGGTAAAAAATGTCATTGANAAGACTGCACAGTGAAGGTTCCATGTTTCCTTATCAACTTGCTGAAGTAACTGAGGAGGCTCAAATGGGATTTACAAGCCAAACGGTTTGAGATAAGAACAAAAGAATTTACTTTGTTTGAAGATATTCCTTCAGCTCTTCTAAGATACCTCAGAATGAATTCAGGTTTTATAGCTCTACAACAGCACAGATACAAGACAGCTGCTTTCAGAGCCACCCTTAGCACTTCCAGTAGCAAACATGCCTGCAGATAAGTTTGTGCCTGAGGGTTTGATTTGCCTCCTGAGTATCAAAGTTTCTGAAACTGCTTCTGTCTTTTTACTTCAAACAGCAGCTTAAGGGTTAGAAAAGTGTATCTATTAAAAATAAACCCAAAAGTCATTCTTAGGAGTGCAGCAGATCATACTTTTGCTTCAACAACAGCCTTCATGGAAACCTAACATTTGTGTTTCTGCATTTCTAACAGTTATATTCCAACTGGTCAACCCTTTTTATGCATTCCATAACACATATTAGGTGTCAGCTGCCCAAGCTGCCCACCTCATTACAGGTTTTACATTGTCCCACCTTCTTCTCAAGAAAATGTGAACTTTGCATTTCATGGATATTTACTTACAAGCCCATCTGAGCCTTCTTGCCTCCCCCCCATTATACTGCCTTCTGATTGATGCTGTGCAACCTGCTGTTTTGCTTCTTTATTGATACTTCAGTAGCTTTTTACTGAGCAGAGAAAGCCTAAAAATCAGACCACACATCCCAGTTGCTCTACATATACATCCAGAGTAGTTACTTCCCAACATGAATTATTATTCTAAGTACAGAGAACTATTCTTAGAGAAACAGCATAAAACTTACAGGAAGATTTACTGTGTGGCCCTAAAAAGTATTGATTGAATAGCAGGACAGGAGCAAAAAAAAAAGTAATTCACCATGTCCAGTGATAAGCCTTGCTTCATCATTTTGCCTCATTCATCTACATTTAGATTCTCCTCATTAGACACCAACACCCAAAACTGAATCAAATGCTGCTTTAAGCACTATTTCTTTAGTCTTTTAAAAATGACTACTCCATTGTCTTTCCTCTGATCCTTTAGATGTTATGCTAACATGTTCTTAATTCAGACTCAAGAACGAAGGGGGGACACAAAACTACAACTCTTTATTAAGTGCACAGAGCAGAGGCTTGTTAGTGCTACCAGTGACAAAATCCTAAAGAAGAAGGAAGATTCTGGCTACTGCTAATCATTATTAAGGTGGAAGAGGAACATTCCCATCTTTACTCTATGGAAAAGCATCCTTTCAGCTCTGAATTTGAAGCAACCAACAGGCAAACCTGCAAGAATCCTTTTTAGTGGATTAAAGCATCTTTTAATTCTTAAGTTTTATATATGATTCATTTTGCAAGCAATGTAGACCAAAGAAAAGGTATTTAATGTAAGAACTGTTATCTTCAATTCCAGTTATTACTTCTTCTTGACTAGAGATACAGGTACATGTATTTATTTACTTAATGTCTTAACATTTCTGCTTCTAGAACCAAATTTTCCAGACAAGGTACACCAGAGAATATGTAATAGTCACAGTATTTTTAGCCTATACACGATAAAGAGATGTTAAACACTCTGAGAAGCCCAGAGCTATCCCAGGACCATGACAAGACAGGAAATATTTTGGCTCTGCCTTTGAACTTTTAAGAATTAAAGGCTAATCTCCTTTTTAAAAGGCAGATTGCTTAAAGCTTTCCCCAGCAGATAAAATCTTTACTAGATGAACTGCATCTGCTCAGCACATCATTCAGAGGCAGCCACACCAGTCATCCTCCAATAAAACCCAGTGAATGTGGGTGGAGGTTAAAAAGTGATTACTCCAAGCCCTGCACACACACTTCAGCGTCAGCTCCCTCAGTTCAGTGGGGGCTTGTGCCCGGCCACCCTCTCCCAGCCCATCCTCTAATTGCAATCTCTGCATCCTCTGCTCCTGCAGAACTCCCCTTACCTTCCTTTCTGTTAAGGCACTAAAGACAGTAATTTACGTCTAATTAACGGAACTGAGTCATAATGAGCTTCTTTCTCCGACGAGACCGGAATGTCTAATGGCCACAATAACCAATGAAACCCGGCTTTTAGTCCTGCTCCCTCTGTCAAGTCCCTGCAGCACAAAGCTGGCATTCAGGCGCCCTGGCTTTGCATACAGTCAGAGGTTGGGGTTATTCGCACTGACAAACTCTACAGCCTGCAGCACACCGGAGCTTCACTGCCCACCACCAGCTTTACCATTTCAGCGAGGCAGCCATGCTCAGACAGGCTCATCCTTTAGGACCTGGAGATTTTCTCCTCGGGCTTTTGCTGGCATCCTTTTACCAGTGGCTGCATTTGTCAGTGCTCTTCAGGAGGGATCTACTTCCAGGCCAAAGAGGCAAAGAGCAGGATGAAAGCTGGAAGGCAGGCGTGCCGAGGGCTGTGCAACTGCCCAAAGAAAAGGGTGATGAAGCAGTTCTGCTGCTGAGCTGAACCACCAAGATGCCAGCAGGTAAATCGAGGCTATCACAGAAACCAACTGAAATGGAAACAACAGCAGGCACAGAAACGTGACAGGAGACTGAGCTTCTCGCTCCAGAAAAAACAAACTGGTGTGAATCAAACCACAAAAACATAAACAAAATGTCTGAAGATACTGATCAAACATCCCAAAAGACAGGTCAAGTTCTTCTGAACTATTCCACTTCCATCACTGTGTTTTAAGATACACAGACAGTCACAATGGTGCATACATTACACAAATAATAATACATTACACAAATAATAATACATTACTATAAGCAGGGAGAGGAAAACCAGCCTAAGCAGGGCCAGTAGATCAATCTACAACCCTGGACAATGTCTTTCTATCTCCATGCAAAGCTGCAGAACTTAGGAGGAGAAGTGAAACAGGTCCCTCTGCCTGCGCAATGCGGATGCCTACATGCACACACTGAACTATGGATGGAAACAGAAAAATCCCAGTAACAGACTCCTGCTACTAAATGCAATAAAGCCTCAGAATGACTTCTTTAATCATTCTTCATTAAAGCACTTCTATGTGTTATCTAAATGCAATTTTTTTTCCCCAAACCAACTTGAAGAAGAGTATCATCTTTAATGCTAAACTATCACGCCTGGTGTCAAGCGACACGTAAATAGTTACACATCCACCTACTCTTTTTCATCTATACTTCACTGGAAGTGCAAAGTTGTGACAGCAAAAATGAAATCTCAGACTAAAGTTATTAATATTGAAAACCTGTTAGTATGGAAACATTCAGAGATTAGTCAGGTCACCCCACCTGCAGCAACCTGCATTTCCATACATATTGTCACCTCTAACTTTGCAGCCACCCTCTCCCAAAACGTCTTGGAGCAATGAACAGCTTAAACAGGCAGAGTGTTTAGTTTTCAGCAGTTCTGACTTACCTCCCCACTCACTCTACATCATTATTTTTGAGGCAGACTTGTGCTAGTAGGAGAAAATGGTTGTTTTTATACCGTGAAATGAATGCAGTGTGGTTTACTGCATAACCTTTTAGGTTTTTTTCAGTTAGAACACATTGAATATATTAAGGAAGAACTCCACAGCTACATCCCCCATGTTGGTCAAAATAACTGAGGCATATTAAGCTAATAATCTAGTTGGTAAAAATATTTAAATTGCTTAATAGAAAGCAAGCCTGATTATTTTTCACTTGGTTAAAAGCACCATTTCTTGAAACTGAATTACATTAAGAGCATTTTTAATTTTACAGTCATAGGAAAAGAAAAAACAATGTACATTTCAAGAATCATGCTTGTCAAACATTCGTTTTGTTAATGCACAATTCCAGTCTTCCATGTTAATGGCTTATTAAATGTAGCTTTCAAAGAAATCTATCACATAAAGAAAACAATTTAAGTACATTACACTATATTAAAACTAATCCTCGTCTGAAAAAATACTGGTAATGAAGGCAGTTTGTAAGTGGAATTGCTTTCAGAAGCAATACAAGTTCTCAATCAATTAAAGAACTGGTTAATCAAACATGAATATTCTTAGGAAAATTACTGCAGGCTCTTTATAGCCAAGCACAGAAAGCAAGATACTTCATTTTTCTGCCATATATAATTTTACATGAAAATGGGGGGGGG
>WBNM01035083.1:31916-50733 GCA_013399055.1 Ramphastos sulfuratus
GGGGGGGGGGAAGACACATCTCAAGTGTCTGTCAAGGAGCCTCTTCCTGTGTCTTCAATCAATCCAGTTCTGCTCCTTTAAAACTGAGTCCAATGGATTTGCAAAGGCTGATTATCATCATTCGCATGTAAAATGCATTTTTACTGGAGCACAGCACACCAGGCAGATAAAAAGACAAGGGGGAGAGCAACTGCTACTAAAAACATACACCCAACATGAAAAACTATTTCCAGAGCCCTTTTCCCTCACTAAGCTGGATGGGCACACGACTGAAGCACAGAAAGGGCAATGTGCTGATGAGCCTTTTGTTTGCTAAGAGCAGGAGACTCAGGCTGACATGTACCAGCTTTTCTCAGAAGTTCCCAGAGCACAGTTGCCTGGAAGAGATGTTTTTTTGAGCTAGCACACACAGTATTTCTACCCACGATGCAAGGTGCATCACAGATTAATCTTTTCCCTGAAAGAACAAATAAAAAGCCTGACCAAAGCAGCTGCATCTCATTTTCTACTTTGGTATTTGCAAAGGACTTTTGGTTTCTTTAACATTGATTTTACTGAGGTTATTTTCTACTCTTCCCTTTCAATAATTCTCTAACATGATTTGTGCAGGTAAAATGATTTAGGATAAAAAAAATCTTGGTTGAGTGGCAATGTATCAATGGATGGCATTGTTGTGCTGAGCTCAGACTGCTTCAACATGTGCTGTGCTAGACCTGAGAGCATCCCACCCTCTCCTCCACCATGAGGCTGAATGTGAATGCCTGCTTCCTCGTGTAGATAAACGTTTCAAGTGTGCATAATAAGAATTTACTCCTAAAACTGAGCAGTGGTGGTGAATTTTTAATGCTAGGCAAACACGCAAGATGGGATCCATTCCTGTAATTTAGGTCTCAAATTTGTTTAATTCATGTGGCAAGGTAGTCATCCATTTCACAGCCTGCCACAGCAAAACTTGCAAATTGGATTTTGAGACAAGCATAAAGATGGCTGGAGCAGGGCTAATAAACTCGGGGCTGTGTCCATGTGTGTGCTTTGTGCTGTTAGTAGATGCCTCCCCCCCACCATGGGAAGCCTTCTCATTCTTCCAGCTCTTCCACACACCAGGTTCTTAACTCTCAGTTACCAGTTCCACCTTGTTAGAAACTCTATTCTTCACTCAGAATCAAAAGCCCTTTTGTTCTTATTCTTAGGGAATGACCAACAGGAACAAAAATTCAGATTGGGAGAATTAGTTTTAAACCTTGTCTCCGTGGAGAGCCTTTTTAATTGCTCGGTTAGGTGCTTCTTTTCTCATGCACCGATGCAGCTGCACTGATGCCAAGCTCACAAAACATCATGGATGCAACATTTTACAGCAGTGAAATGCTGAGGTTTTGGGGTCCTTCAGCCTAGAGAAGGCTCCAGGGATATCTTACTGTGGCCTTTCAATACTTAAAGGGGGTTGGTTAAGAAAGCTGGGGACAGATGTTTTGGTACAGCCTGTTGTAATGGGACAAAGGGTAATGGCTTTAAACTAAAAGAGAGGAGATTTGGGCTAGGTTTAAGTAACAATTTTTTTACTTTGATGGTGGTGAAACACTGAATAGGCTGCCCAGAGAGGTGGTTGATACTCCATCCCTGGCAACATTCAAAGCCATGTTAGAGGGGGTTTTGAGCAACCCAGTCTAGCTGAGAATCAGAATCAAAGCATCACAGAATTGTAGCATCACTAAGACAGCAACGGTCCTTTAAGATCACAGAGTCTAATCATCACCCAACTACCATGACCACTAAACAATATCATGAAGTGCAACACCTACAGCTTCCTGAACACCTCAGGGATAACAACTCCACCAGCTCCCTGGGCAGCCTGTTCCAATGCCTCACCACTATCTCAGCAGAGTTTTTCCTACTACCCACTCTAAACTTCCCCTGGCACAACCTAAACTCATTTCCTCTCATCCTATCGCTAGTTACGTGGGAGAAGAGACCAACACAAGCCTCACTACAACCTTCTTTCAGGTAGTTATACAGAACAACAAATTCTTCCCTTAGCTTTTCTTCTCCAGATGTCTCTGCTTACTGGACGGGGCGGGGGGGGTGTGAACTGGATGACCTTCAAAGGTCCTTTCCAACCCAAAGTTTCTATGATTCCATGTGCATCCCCATTACTACAGGGCAGGATTTGCAATGAAACAGCAGGGTTCCTTCCTACCTCCAGATTTTGCCTTTATAAGGCTTCTGTTGATGAAACACACATGATTTCAATTAGTTTCAATTAATTGTCTGACAAAGGCTATCTGTTTGCAGGGCTTTTTGTGGTGTTAGGAGTTTATCTTTGCATAAGATGGTTTCAGCAGAAAGTGTGCAAATGCTCTGAAGAGCAAAACTTTGGCCAATGCATTTTGCTGTTTGTGGGAACAAGGAATCCTTTTCCCTACACACAGCAAGCTAAGCCCCTGCAGCCATTTACACAGGCATAACAAAGAGCCAATATCCAAGAGCTGGATACCAGATTCAGCTTTAAAGTATTAGCTCCTGGTTCCAGGATAGTTAAACAGTAATAAATTCTGATCAAAAGAAAGTCACCATCATGGTTACATTAAAAAAAAACCATAAGGCAATGTGGAATTTTGTCAATATTAACCCCAAATGTAATAGGACTATGAGGAATGGAACGAAGCTAGAAATGGGTAGATTCAGACTGGATGGTAGGAAGAAGTTCTTCCCCATAAGGGTGGTGAGACCTGGAAGGGGTTCCCCAGGGAGGTGGTGGAAGCCTCATCCCTGGAGGTGTTTAAGGCCAGGCTGGATGAGGCTCTGGACAGCCTGATCTAGTGTGAAGTGCCCCAGCCCATGGCAAGGGGATTGGAACTAGATGATCCTTGTGGTCCCTTCCAACCTTGACTGATTCTCTCATTCTAAATATTGCTTTGAGAAGTGCTCATCTCTGGCTTTTATTAAGGCCATAATGATGAGCACCGAGACACCCAACTTTATCCACTTTGGAAGGGACTCCAACTTAAAATTGGAAAAAGACTTAAATGTAACACTAAAGGCATTTAAAAATCTATTACTCCAACACCTTGGAGTAATAGGGAGTTAAAGGGTTGCCTTTTTGTTCTTTTCTCCATTTCTGAATAACACAGAAGCAGACAAACAAAACCTTTCTGCTCACTTCAGAGCAGAACTCACATCCAGCACACATTTCTCTGAGTACAGCACTCTACTGAATTCCCTTTTCACAGCCCTGCACACCACAGTATAAGTCCTGGGTCACATTAAAAGCATTCCATAGTTCCACCACAACAGCTAAAATTCTTTGTGCCCTAGCACAGCACAGCCTTGGTGCATGCTGAAGGGACAGCTAGAGCAGAAACTGCCTGGGACTGAGACAGAGGCAGAGAGACAGAGAGACTGCAAAACACATGGTGCTCTCTGCTCTCATTTCAGAGACAAAAGCACACAGACAGCAAAAGGAAGTATTTAATTTTTGCCAAAATTAAGCATGACTTCCATCAGCATGAGAACAAGGATGCAATAAACTACTTCTGAAATTGCACTGCTGTTTTATAAGGCAAGAATTCAGCTGGGGTTGCTCAGCCTGGAGGAGAGAAGGCTCTGGGGAGACCTAAGAGCAGCCTTCCACAGTGCCTGAAGGGGGTTATAAGAAGGCTGCAGAGGGACTGTTTCCAAAGGCAGTGATAGGATGAGGGGCAATGGTTTGAAATGAGAGAACAGACTTAGATTGGATGTTAGGGACAAGTACTACACCATGAGGGTGGTGGAACACTGCAACAGGTTGCTCTGAGAGCTAGCTGAGGCCCCATTCCTAGATCTACCTATAGGTCAGGCTTGACAAGGCTCTGAGCAACCTGATCTCATGGAGCATCTCCCTGCTGACTTGCAGGGGGGTTGGACTAAATGACCTTTGGAAGTCCCTTCCAGCCCAAACCATCCTATAATTCAATGATTCCAGGAAGGTTCTTCTCTAGTTTATATTGTTGTTTATTTGGGGCAGATTATTATTCGTTTGTGGCTTTTAAAAGCATCTCAAGAGTGTTGATTTCATGAATAAGTTTTGTCTTGCTGCTAGGTCATCTTGTCAAATCCTCCTGCAGGGAGCAACTGGATCAAGCTGCCCAGGGCCACATCAAGGCTGATCTTGAATGCCTCCAGGAATGGGCCTCAACCATACCCCTGGGCAACCTATCCCAGTATTTTACCACTCTCATTGTAATGAACTTCTTCCTCATGTCCAACCTCAGCCTACCCTGCTCCAGTTTCAAACCACTGCCCCTCATCCTATTCACTACAAGCCCTTATAAGCAGTCCCTCCTCCAGCCTTCTTGTAGGTCCCCTTCAGATGCTGAAATGCAGCTCTGAGGTCTCCCCAAAGCCTTCTTTTCTCTAGGCTGAACAGCCTCAATTCTTTCAGGCTGTCTTTGTAAGAGAGGTGTTCCAGCCCTCTGATCATCTTTGTGGCACTTCTGTGGACCCACTCCAGCAGGTCTATGTCTGCCTTGTGCTGAGGGTGCCAGAGCTGGACACAGCACTCCAGGTAAGGTCTTGCAGAGCAGAGCAGAGGGGCAGCATTACCTCTCCTGACCTGATGGTCCTGATGCTTTGGATGCAGCCCAGGAAGAGATCTGCCTTCTGGGCTGCAAGTGTGCAAGCTGTGTATAAAAGAAAAATAAATAAAATATTCCCTCTGTAAAGTATCTTTGTGCTTGCAAACAAGTCTTTGCTATCCCAGATACTCCCTGCCAAAGCATATCTACAAGGATTATCTCAGTAATGATCCAACATTCAGCTTCTAACACCCAGGTATAGGGAAAAATCATTCAGATACAAATATGGTTCCTGGTGATTCAGGTTAAAAAAAAAAAAAACCCAACAATTTTTTTAATGATGACACAACATTTAAAACTGCACTAAGAGGGTAGGTAAATATCATACCACACAGTGAAGCCTGTCAGAGGGAAGAATACCTGGCAGTGACTACAGGTTCTTAAATAGTTCTTTCAAGTCACAAGAAGGGAAGCACAGGATTTGGAAAGGGGCACAAATTTCAGGAAGGAAGTGAAAAATCCAGAGAGAGTTATCTAGAATGACAGCTTGATTTGCTTCTTTTTTCCCCCTCCTCAATCCAAACCCAAGTTTTGGGTTTCCATCCCAGAGATGGAAAAAAAATAATCAGNCCATCCTATAATTCAATGATTCCAGGAAGGTTCTTCTCTAGTTTATATTGTTGTTTATTTGGGGCAGATTATTATTCGTTTGTGGCTTTTAAAAGCATCTCAAGAGTGTTGATTTCATGAATAAGTTTTGTCTTGCTGCTAGGTCATCTTGTCAAATCCTCCTGCAGGGAGCAACTGGATCAAGCTGCCCAGGGCCACATCAAGGCTGATCTTGAATGCCTCCAGGAATGGGCCTCAACCATACCCCTGGGCAACCTATCCCAGTATTTTACCACTCTCATTGTAATGAACTTCTTCCTCATGTCCAACCTCAGCCTACCCTGCTCCAGTTTCAAACCACTGCCCCTCATCCTATTCACTACAAGCCCTTATAAGCAGTCCCTCCTCCAGCCTTCTTGTAGGTCCCCTTCAGATGCTGAAATGCAGCTCTGAGGTCTCCCCAAAGCCTTCTTTTCTCTAGGCTGAACAGCCTCAATTCTTTCAGGCTGTCTTTGTAAGAGAGGTGTTCCAGCCCTCTGATCATCTTTGTGGCACTTCTGTGGACCCACTCCAGCAGGTCTATGTCTGCCTTGTGCTGAGGGTGCCAGAGCTGGACACAGCACTCCAGGTAAGGTCTTGCAGAGCAGAGCAGAGGGGCAGCATTACCTCTCCTGACCTGATGGTCCTGATGCTTTGGATGCAGCCCAGGAAGAGATCTGCCTTCTGGGCTGCAAGTGTGCAAGCTGTGTATAAAAGAAAAATAAATAAAATATTCCCTCTGTAAAGTATCTTTGTGCTTGCAAACAAGTCTTTGCTATCCCAGATACTCCCTGCCAAAGCATATCTACAAGGATTATCTCAGTAATGATCCAACATTCAGCTTCTAACACCCAGGTATAGGGAAAAATCATTCAGATACAAATATGGTTCCTGGTGATTCAGGTTAAAAAAAAAAAAAACCCAACAATTTTTTTAATGATGACACAACATTTAAAACTGCACTAAGAGGGTAGGTAAATATCATACCACACAGTGAAGCCTGTCAGAGGGAAGAATACCTGGCAGTGACTACAGGTTCTTAAATAGTTCTTTCAAGTCACAAGAAGGGAAGCACAGGATTTGGAAAGGGGCACAAATTTCAGGAAGGAAGTGAAAAATCCAGAGAGAGTTATCTAGAATGACAGCTTGATTTGCTTCTTTTTTCCCCCTCCTCAATCCAAACCCAAGTTTTGGGTTTCCATCCCAGAGATGGAAAAAAAATAATCAGGCAGTCATCATTTCTTCCCTCCGGCCATCTATGAAGAGCTAGGAGCACACAGAAGCAAGCAGTTGATGGATTTACTTTTTTCCTTTTGTGGAGGGCCTAAAAGATTTTTCCATTGGCCATGTATCTCTCAATCTAACAAACTTGAACCTCCCAGAAGCAAAACTTCTCTTAATACCTCTCCAGTAGACCTTCTTCCAAGACAGAAAGCAGAGTCATTAAATAGCTATTTTCATTACAAGTCAGCTCTAGAACTGACACAAGGCAGCTGGCTGCAGAGACAAGGAAGTCATGCTTGCTCAGAGCATCTCCAGTCCTCTTGTATTTGTTGTTTTGCTCTGCCATAAGATGTTTTTGAAAAAGAAAAAACAAAATCTGCTATGCCAAAAAAAAAAAAAACAACCCAAGAGTGAGAGATTTCACCTGTTAGATAACAACTCTGAAAGGCAATGAGCCTTTTATTTGCTCCAGTTTGAGGATCTGCCTTTCCTTACCAGTGCCTGCTTGCACCCAGTGCAGGCAATGAAACACCTACCACATGATTTCCTACAAGGCTGCTGTTAAATTTGGAAAAGCATATTTAGGGGAAAGAAAAGATCATTCTTGCTTGCAGTGATCTCTTGCAGACAGCTGCCAGATGGGACAACTCCCCAGACTGATCTGCTTTCTGATTCTGTTTCAGCTACCCAGCTTTCCTAAATAATTTTAATTGTCTGACATCTTATGTCTGGCAGTAAGTCATACATATTTCTTCTGTAGCTTGCCCTAAAACTTCTACTAGTTCTCACTAGAAAAAGAGTTGTCATCATCTGTACATTTGTAACAAATCCCTTCTGTCAACTGCTCCTTGATCTTTGTTTTATAACCACCATTCGAACACACAAAGTGACTAAGGGTTACCAGGTCAAGTAAATACAGCTACAAGAGGACTACCAACCCACAGTACCTCTCATAGACAGAGCATGGCTAAGTTGCTGTGCTTCCTTAAATCATTTTCTCCTCCACCAAAGGAAAAAAAACTTACATTTACTGCATCTACTTGATGCTGATGCTCCCTTTTAACTCAACATCCTCATACTAGAGACAACTCTTCTTTTCTAATGACCTACAGGAGGAAAAGAACTTGGCATACACTGTTTGTGACTACATGTCCAGGAAGTCTAGAGGCAGGATAATTAATGATAAAGGCTTAATCTACTCTATCATCTCTTACTACTCTTCCAAGTCATTTGTTTGTCCAAATCTAAGGAAGAGAAGAATAAAGACAAACCAAAGGAATTTAAGCAACAATAAAGACAGGGAATAAAGGAATTTAAGCAACAATAGAGACAAGGAATAAAGGAGTTTAAGCAACAAACCTAAGAAAGAGCCTGGCAACAGCAGCTACTATTTGAAGATTGAAGAGACAAACATATTCTGTATCTTAGCTAAGGAACAAATGAGGGAGTCATGATAATTATCTGCAAAGTATTTGAAGGACACAGAATAAGTAGGAGGAGGAGTTGTGTAAGGCTGCATGACCCATGAGGGTACCAGGAGAGCACCAGCCTGGGTAGATAAGGACAAAAAAAAGAAGAGTAGCAGGAAAAGTCTTGAATAATAATCACTTATTGTGTTTAAAGTGATGATTCTTCTGACTTCCAAATCCCTGCACCATCTCTGCAGGAAGACAGCTTTTCACGTGCAACAGCTCTTAGCTCTTTGCAAGCCACACAACAGTGGCCAGCCTGTGTTGTTCACCTGCACAATGTGTTGTCTTCTCTGCAGTTTATGGGCTTTGCTGGTACAGCAGGAATTGTAAAACATGGATTTGGAAAGCACTGTCACTGGCCTGACAAATGAAGGAATTTTATTTATTTTAAACACAAACAGGAACAGCAAAAGTTGTTCTTGGAGAATCTTTCTCAACTATGAAAAAAAAACCTCAAACTTTGAATAACAGCACCCACGAAACAACAATAAAACCTCCACCTACTGCCCTAGAAGAATCTGGAGGTGATACTCTGACATGCTCCAGGGGTGAACACTTTACCCTCAGACAAGGAGCTCTGAGAAATAAGAAGCATGTCTCCTTTTCAGGTGCTGACTAAACTTCACTACATTTGTTTTACTACATTTCTTTTCCTACATCAACACCTAGAAAAGATCCACAAAACTGTTTCATGAACCACTTTTTAGAGGCAGCCCTGAACACAGCAGAGGCAAAACAGTAAGGCTATTGAACCTACACATTCATGTATGAATCCAACCAGCAGAAGACAGAAAAGTTTAAATCCTAACAGTTCATGTAGTCCTGTGTAGGAATTTCCTCACATCACCTTTCTAACTGCCACTAGTTTAGAACAACTACCATGGGGAAAGAAAAAGGGCAAAGTTTTTTGCTATATCTCACTCCTGAGAGCCTGCATACAACTCACCGAGATCAAGGATGAGATTTCTGCTAAGGTTCGAGGTTATCCACACAGACACTGCAGGAAAGTCTTTGAAAGGGTCTGTGGTTCTCAGATTTACTCAGGTAGAGAGGGAAGTGCAAAAATAAATCTATCACTAAATGCCTGGCAATCAGAAAAATTACTTAATTGTCCAGAAAAAAACCCAAAACAAAACACACCAACCAGCCCCAAACATACAATTCCAAACCAGTGAAAAAACAAATGCATCACTGGATACATCCTTTATACAGGTGAAGCAGATACTTACAAAGAAAAGACAAAGAAAGGCATCATCATAGCTTCTTTTTTAGGATGCCCTCCTTTTAGATGCTTTCCAAAACAAAGTAACACATTGATCATCAGCTGTGAGCCNCAGCCTCTGTCAACAACAGGGCTGCACCAGCACCACTGGGCAAACTGGCCATAACTGGAGCTGAGAGGGGAAAGAAAAGAAAAGAAGGAAGGGGGAAAAAAAANCCAGCCCCAAACATACAATTCCAAACCAGTGAAAAAACAAATGCATCACTGGATACATCCTTTATACAGGTGAAGCAGATACTTACAAAGAAAAGACAAAGAAAGGCATCATCATAGCTTCTTTTTTAGGATGCCCTCCTTTTAGATGCTTTCCAAAACAAAGTAACACATTGATCATCAGCTGTGAGCCAACTGCAGTAAGCAGATCCATCTGAGAGCGTGAAGTAAAGGGTTTTTATGGAAGGTGAGGAGTTGGTTTCCCTAGGTAGCAGGAGAAAGCAGGTTCTTTCAGTTCTAAGTAGAATCAGAGAATCAGTCATGGTNAATTTTCAGTACTGAAGATGATAAAGAAAAATGCACTTTAAACTTTGGTTCCAGACCAAAAATGCAAGGCCAGCAATTAGAGGGAACATAATTAAACTTGTGCAGTAAGCGTATTTGATGTGGATCTCTCTGACTAACAATAGACCAGGAATTACAAAGCCATTTTTACAGACACACTTTCCAGAAAACACACATTTTAGGATGCAAACACAATATAGCATCCACTGTTGATTTTTTAACTCACTGTCTGAATCCTGTACATACCCTGCAGTTTTCAACTTCCAGAATGGGTCCCGTTCTGTGACACTGTCACTGTGCTTGTGAGAGCCTCCAGTTTTAGACACAAGGTCATTACAAAACCTTTTAGAAAGTTTCCCTCCACTCTAAGGAGTTGCATTTTAAAATCCCACCCCTTAGGTATGGGATGATTTAGCCTCCTAATTGGGAATAGCTTCTTTGAATCTCTTCAGGCAACACTGACCTTTGATGCGTGCTGCTTACAGTAATTATCTTTCAGAAGGAGAGAAGCATCATTACTCTCCTCTAAATGTGATAGCTACTTGGTAATAGATGTAAATATAAATAAGGGTCCCAAATTACATCAGATTTACATGCTGCTTTTTCCTCAAAAAGAGATTTATTTCTAAGATCAACTTTAACAGCAGAACATAATCATTTCTGCCTACCACTTGTCGAAGTGCTGTCCCAAAGGGTACCCCCCACAGCCCTGTTAACAGCCTGCCTGGACTCTCTGTTCCCTCTGAAGCTTCCCCATAACTCAGGCACAGTTCAAATAATTGATATTTATTTTCTTGGAATCCATTTAAAAATCTTTATTCAAAGCAGTGTCCCTTGGCTCTGCACACCAGAGAGCAAGCTGGGTTTGCCCTGTTTGAGGGGTGACACACACACTGCCATCTGATCACTCCTTGACTGCTGTCCCATTTAATAATCATGTTCCTTAAGCAAGACCCCAGATTATTTCACTTTTCTTTCTATTATTCAAGTAATGTTTATTTGCAGGCTCCAAAAGTACAAGGAAAAGAGAACATGCCCAAGTTATCTGATGCCCAAATCCTGGACAGGTTACTTACATCTTGTCCTTTTAGACCACACCAGGATTACATTTCATTCTTGGACTACCATCCTCCCCCTCCTGCAAGCATACCTTTGGCAGAGGTTCTTAAGTAGAAATAGAGGTTCTTAACAGGGCCATCAACATGGGAGTGAATTTCATCCACAAACCCCATTTACTGCTACTCATTATTTGTGTATTTTGTGCATAAATCTTCTACTATATAATTCATGCAGTCGGTTCAGAAGTGCACAGAAGTCATTAGATGAAGCTGAGCATTTAGTCTACTCAGAAATGTGTTATGGAACTCTCAGAACCATCAGAAATGAGATCATTTGATTTGTAATAGAACAGGGAAAGAAGCACAGAAGGTCTTCAGACCAATGGAGCCTCCCTTTCCTGAGCTGACATGAGTTATTTCAAGGTTGCTGTTTGAAAAAGAAATTAAATACATAGTAATTGTAATACCATACAGCACAGCATTTTGGCCAGCTCATTGTGGACTACTAAAACACTGCCTTCAAGTGATCAACATCTGGAAACTTCATGGAAAGCAAGAATTTTTGACCTATGCCCAAAGAGCTGACAGAGATGTTGGGGACAGTGTGGTTTGGTGTCCAGATGACCATCAGGATCTAAATAAACTTCAACTAAAAAAAAGAAACTCTTCAAGAGTTTTGTAGATACAAGCCACTGAAGAATTTACAATCTCCTATCTTTTCTCAAGTTCATCATAGAATGGTGTTGGAAGGGACCTCAGGACATCATCTGCTCCAATCCCCTCTGCCAAAGCAGGATCAAGAGGAACACAGAACTACTTGAGAGAGTCCAGTGCAGAGCCACAAAGATGCTGAAGGGAATGGAACAGCTCTGTTACAAGGAGAGCCTGAGGGAGCTGGGGCTGTGCTGATGGGAGAAGAGAAGACTGAGAGGTGACCTCATTTATGTTTATGAAGACGTAAAGGTGAGTGCCAGGAGGCTGGAGCCAGGCTCTGCTGGGTGATGCCCAATGACAGGACAAGAGGCAACGGTGGAAGCTGAGGCATAGGAAGTTTCATGTAAACATAAGGAGGAATTTTTTCCCTGTGAAGGTGACAGAAGACTGGAACAGGCTGCCCTGGGGGGTTGTGGAGTCTCCCTTTCTAGAGATATTCAAAACCCACCTGGACACATTCCTGTGTGATCTGGTCTAGGTGATCCTGCTCTGGCAGGGGTTGGACTGGATGAGCTCTCGAGATCCCTTCCAGCCCCTGACATTCTGTGATTCTATGATGACCTAGGGTAGGTCATACAGGAATGCATTCAGGTGGATTTTGAAACTGCACAGAAGGAGACTCCACAACCTCTCTGGGCAGCCTGCTGCAGGGCTTCACCACCCTCACAGTGAAGAAGTTTTTCCTCATGTTGACATGGAATTTCCTGTGTTCCAGTTTGCATCCATTGCTCCTTGTCCTATTACAGGACACCACTGAAAAGAGCCTGGCCCCTTCTTCTTGATATCTACCCTGCAGTTATCTAGAAACATTAATATACTGGAGGAAAAAATAATGTACATTTTACAAGTAAATACAAAGAAACCAGCTTTAAGAAAATGCACTTTTCCTGCATTAGAAATGAAGTTTGTAAACTTCTAGCTCTTGCATGCACATAAATGTGCCACAGACAATTCTGTACGTGCAGTGCCCCGAACTGCACACAACCTGTGACTTCTTTAGCCTACCTGCAAAGAGACAAAAATCTGCACTTTGCAAATGCCTCCTTCTGAGGCAGCATTTTCTTGAAAAGGGTTAGCAAAAACTTTCTTCATCCAGTTTGCTCAGTCAGCTTGCAAACCAGAAATGAGATAAAGACAAACCATCAACATCTTCTGCAGCTCACCGTTTGCTCCTTACCACAAGAAAATCCTCCCACATTGGGCATTAAAAAGAATGATTTTCCTTTAGTATCACTCTTGTAGCCAGAGACAAAAACTTATCTTCAAAGAACTCCTTGCTTACAATATAGGTATTATTCTTCCATGAATTAAACTAAATTATCTAGATTTTATTAAAGTGAAACTACTGCTGTTTTGGTCTACAAACATAGCAACAACCTGCAACTGGCTGGGGGGAGGCTTGGGAGGGGAGCAATACAGAGGGAGAGGGCTTGCAAGGTGTTTAATAAAAAAAAGTAAAAATCTAGCTGTTCAGTGTGCCTGATAAATGGTGAAGAGATAAACAGACTCATTTTCTAACACTTTAGCCTTGGCATTTGACCAAGAGGTCCTTTCCTGGCAAGGAAATAAAGCCCTGCAAGCTAGCAACTGCTCAAAACATCTGTAAGTATAAACTTCTTCTGGACATTTATTCATTCTTAGCATATGCCCTCGTTAACTTTTTCTTCTAATTGCAATCTAAGTCAGAGGATTTATTATGTTGGGTTTGTGGGTTTGTTTTTTTTTAAGCCAGTGCTGAAAGAGAGAGGGGAAGTACCCAGCTAAATGGGTCCAGCTGCTGTGACACTGAGCAGCCAAAATGCCTGTGCCTGAGGCTCTACCAGCACCACCAGTGCACCCTGATGGGCTGTTGGTGCTTGGGGGCTTCACCATGCAGCTGCTGCCTGCCTCTTTCCAGCCCATTAGGAGAGTCAATCTCAGCAGCAAAGCCAAACCCAGAGCTACTACAAATTGGCTTTGTTCTGAGCAGGAATGTGGCTGGAGTTCTGCACCTCATCTGTACTCTAAGAAGGTACAGCATTTATCTCAAAGCTTTTCAAAACTTGGTTGCCCAGGACATCTTTGTACTAACATCAACCAGTCACACTCTCCTCCCTCAGCACATCACTAACTTAAGATACACAGGCTGGCTTCAAGGTCTACTTAGCCTTATCGATGCTACAAAGCCAGTTAAAAGGGGGAGTGAATTTCCCTCTCTATTTTTAAGCTGACACCACCTCTTCCCACCCTGTAATCTCACTTGGAGAACAAAAACAGCCCTCTGTGTACTGGCTGGAAAGGCTTTCTCAAAGCAAAACCACAAACATTTAAGTAATCTGACAGATTATGGGGTTGATGAGAGAGTAAGTTAACTTTGGTCTTGCTCCATATCCCAAGAGAGCAGGAGACAACTTCAGTATAACTTCTCACTACTCCTGCAGAACCATTTATGTCTCTTGCTGTCTAACACCTGCACTCTGGCTCTTTCATTGCACTCTCAAGAGTCCATACCACCTCTCATTAAGGGTAACTTCACTATTCAACATATCCTTTACACACAACTCTTCAGAAAGCAGAGTACGGAATGGTTTTTGTTCTGAGAGATGATCAGTTCCTAGCACACAAACCTCATGTGGGCTTCACATCCCAACTCTCTCAACGTCACACAGGTCACAGCACTGTCTACATGGGACATGAAGGCTGTAGAAGAGAGGAAAGGAAAGAGATTTGCAGCATGATCTAGTCAGAACCTACAGCACTTAGAAGATGCACCTCACACCTACAAATGTTTTTGGCATAGGCTAGCAAGGGATGGTGGCTTTCAGTTTCCCACCTTCTCGATGTGCCACGACTTCAGCAATATGCACAAGGAGGTTGTCAGCTGCTAAGTGACAACAGTAACCTGTTCCCATAGGGGAGTTCCACACCTACAATGCTGAAGCAGCCAAGGTGTTTTGCCTCTTGAGGTATGCACTGAGAAGATGAAGCCTTCCTGGTTTGGTAGGTTGGAAACAGGAAGGAGGACAACAGCAAGGACAATCTTGGGGAGTTGCACTTACGGAAGCAGGATGAAAAACTGCAGGTGCCAGACTCAGTCTTGCTTTCAAGGAGATATGATTATAGTGAGAGCTTCATATAAGGGGTCCTTCAATTAATTTTACAGCCTCTTGTTGCATGGTGTGAACTGAAGTCAAAAAGTTGACTTGCCCTATATGCAACTGCTCTGAAAACAAGTGGAGCAAGACAACTATCACAGAAGTTTGGGCTGGTTTTGCAGTGCTGTCATGAGTTCTTAGATGTAGAAAACCCTCGAAAAGGTCTTCCAAGGTTTGCCATCAAGCAATAATTTAGCTAACAAGCAAAAAAAAGGGAATGAAGTTATGTGGCCTTTCAACAGGCCTGTCTGGTCAGAAGATTACAGACATCACAAAATATAGGTACTGCACAACGGTTAGGCCACGGACAGGGATAATGACAGCCTGTGCTGCACAGAGCTTTTCATTGTCACTGAGCTTTGCAAACAAAAAAAGCATCACCACAGAGGTCCTTCCTGACAAAGTTTTGCCTGGAAAAACATGAAAGAGCTTTAAATCCCTAGCATCTTCCTCCTAACTGTTCTTCTCGACCACATCTCTTCTCAGACTTCAGCTGACAAGCAAACATGCCAACGTGAGTCTCCTTGTGCCCAGAGAGTGTAAAATGTGACACCAGACCATCCTGATGCAATGGCACACTTATTTTCCCATGCATTAACTCTGTATCACCTATCTGAACCACAGGTGCCAGGAGTTCCCAGGTCCAACACTGGGAAACAGGAGTGGCTGAGCCTTCTTTTAGGGTATGGAACATCAAAGCAGGTTCTACAGAACCAGCAACGTGCAGCTAATGTAAGAAGCAACTTGATAAAGTCCATCCCCTCCAAGCCAACGTATTTCAGAAGTAACCTGGATCCTTCAAACACCACACAAATCCTACACCCACAAAAACTTCAGCTGTCACCAACTGCTAGAAAGCTCACCCAAAAAGCTTTGTGTATCCAATCCTGCTACTGAAACTGTCAATCTCTGTCTTCTGTTCCTTCCACATCAAAAATAGCTGCCAGGGTGCTGTACCTCAGTGTAGTGCTCTCCTCCCTTTAAATATTTGGTAAAGTATTTTAAAATGGCTTAATTTATTGAAGGGTAGAGATGGATGGGTTGTATGTCAGCTCTAACCACTTAAAAGACCAAAGATTAAGGACAAGGAAGATAAAGGTGCTGAAGTGTGTCCAGAGAAGGGCAACAGAACTGGTGAAAGGTTTGGAGAACAGTGGTGAGGAGCAGCTGAGGGAACTGGGGGTGTTTAATCTGGAGAAAAGGAGGTTGAGGGGAGACCTTCCTGTCTACAGCTCCCTGAAGTGAGGCTGGGGCCAAATGGGGGGTTGGTCTCTTCTCCCTAGAAACAAGTTACAGGATGAGAGGAAATGGCCTCAAGTTGCACTAGCAGAGGTTTAGGTTGGGTATTAGAAGAAGCTTCTTCCCTGAAGTTCTCAAACACTGGAACAGGCTGTCCAGGGAGGTGGTTGAATATCCATCCCTGGAGGTGTTTAAAACCCAAATAAATATGATGCTGAGGGACAAGGGTTAGCAGCAGACTAAACTAGTGGTGTTGGGTTAATGGCTGGAATTGATGTTCTTAAAGGGCTTTTCCAACCAAAACAGTTCTATGAATCTTCATATTACTATGTAATCACTTCAGACTCACAGATCTACAAAATTCTACCCATCCAGGCAAACAAATGAGAAGCACAAAACTTCTGCTCGAATCTGAATGATCTACCACCACCTCATGGCTATGTCATTTCCTTTAACAGTGTTTTTGGTGTCATCTTTTATTGTCGTACATCTAGACTGTGCCAGTAGAAGAACAAATGACTTCTTCATCCAGCACAGCAAAATTTGACCTCCATTCTTCCTCTCTCAGCTCTAAAAGGACACCCACGGGATCATGAGACACAAAGTTGGTGCTAGAAGTATTTGGCAGTGGTATTAAAAGAATTCAGCATTTACACCTACATTGCCTTGATGTCTTAGTCTCTGCTTCACTTTTGACTGCAAATGTCACTCGTATGTTTTACCTTAAAGCACAAAACAATAATGGCCACCAACTAACAAAACACCTAGCAAAAAGGACAGCAAATCTCTGTGTGCTAGGACAGCAAGTATCTTTGCTGAGCTTTATGGGAAACATTGTCACCTACAGATAACTCCTCAAATCACACCCACTACAGGCTCCTGGAGGCACGCAGTCCTTTTCACTTGCTATCTCTGCTCTGTCACTGAACAAAAATAAGCCATGGTTGCTTTCTGCTGGCTGCCTAGAGCAGCATCTTCAGCATCTAACCTCCAAGGCAGCCCCAGCAGGATGGCAGCGGGACGTAGAGCACACGTGCCTGAGTGGTCAGGTCCCATCAGATGGGAGACAGAGGTGACAGCTAGAGATAAAGGCCATCAACTTGCTGCCACACTGCTTATGCAAGTTGCTTTAAATAGCCTTGGTATCTGTAGTGCTCAAAGTGAAGTTTGATGCATGTGTACCTTCTGGTCTCACTCTCAATTCGTTCACTGGATAGCTTTTTATCTGCCATGGCTTTAAAAGGTAAGAATGGCGTTGAAGAACAGATACCAAGTGGTAGCAATGAAAAACTTCCTTCTTCAAAGCATAAAAATAAATTAACAGAGGCTAAAAAACTAGAGAGGGGAAAATAAAAAAGGGGGGAAAATTAAACCATCATCCTCAGCTTTCTCCACACTAAAAATACTGAGCAAGTCAGAGGTTACTGAAATGTGTGTTCTATGAGAAGTTCAACCCTGAGGTGAGGGAGGGCTCCCTCCTTTTCCTTTACTTCTTTTTCTTTGTGACTATTTCAGCCAAACTTGTAAAAAGACTTTGTGTCAGGGTTTCTTACGTTGTCTCTTAGGCTGCAATGAGTGCAGCAGAGATTTGCTCTTTGAGAAGACTGACTTAGAATCATAGAATCAGTCAGGGTTGGAAGGGACCACAAGGATCATCTAGTTCCAGCCCCACTATAGGGACACCCTATCCTAGAGCAGGCTGCCCAGAGCCTCATCCAGCCTGGCCTTAAACCCCTCCAGGGATGGAGCCTCAACCACCTCCCTGGGCAACCCGTTCCAGGGTCTCACCACTCTCATGGTGAAGGACTTCCTCCTCACATCCAGTATGAATCTCCCCACCTCCAGCTTTGCTCCATTCCCCCCAGCCCTGTCACTACCTGATATCCTAAAAAATCCCTCCCCAGCGTTTTTGTAGGCCCCCATCAGATACTGGAAGGCCACAATGAGGTCACCTCAGAGCCTCTCTTCTCCAGACTGAACAGATAGCCTGCAAGCTCATTCTATAGCTAGACTTTTCTTAAATAGAAAGATCACCACCTTGGAGATTTGCTTTTTGTTCCTTTTTTTTAATGCCCTTTTAAGAAACTCATCTCAAGTCGCCCAAGACTTTGAAGATTGTGATTGAGCTTTCACTGCCAGCGCAAGGATGGAGCACAGGTCTAATCTCCCTATGCAGATATTAGCCTTGCTTGGGAGAACTGGTGGCACACTGCACCTTAGTAAACCCAGCTGCCTACTGTCCTCCTCACAGCACACAAATGCCACACACCTGGGGGGTTCCCACTCATCTGCCCTCTAGTACCATGCCTGTTAGCAGCAGGACCTCACTAGTATGTGTGGTTCCATTCAGAGCTGCCTGATCCCAGAGCTGTCCCTTCTGGGTGCACAACACAAGGGTTTCTCCATCAGCTCTCCAGACTCAGAGCAAATTCAGGTGGGCCCCCACCGAAATAAATCTTGCTATGACACATGGTAGCTGGTAAGATAGAAAACCAATATGGTGCAGAAGCAGTAACAGGACACAAGCTACCTTGATCAACAACACAGGAGGCCAGGCAGCATGGCAAGCAGATTGTGACAAATCACAACATGCAAGGAGCCAATGTTTTGCCTCTGCACAGGCAACCAAATGCCTTCCAACTAGCCTTACACTTCTATGTCCTGCACATTCAATGCCTTGGCCTTGTACAGCATTCCAGAAAACCTGAACTTTACCAAGTTTCTTGTACTGCTTGAAACTGCTGAACTTTTTTCCAGCATTACAGTCTACTTCTGAAGTTTTGCACCATAATATTCAACCCATGCAAGGCAGCCAGTCACCAAATTCAGCTAAGGAAATCATTCTGTACTACTTGTGTCTAAATACTGTAGATTTGTATTCTAAATATTCTCCTGAGAACTTAAAGTGTTGCAAATGTAAAGGAAAAATAACGAACAAGAAACATCTCATTAATATTTTGACTCAACAATGAGAGCACACTCCTCACACCCCCCCACC
>WBNM01035083.1:50769-63764 GCA_013399055.1 Ramphastos sulfuratus
AAAAAAAAAAAAAAAGTCTGCTTAGGAAATTAAAATTATTGGCAAAGCCACATTGTATTGCATTGAAAAACCCCCCTCTGGCCACAGCTGTCAGCTTTTACTTTTAGAATCAGGATCTGCCCATGGGCATAGAGCTAGCTTGTAGCTAATAGGCTCATTACAAGTCAAGGGCAAATAAGAAAAATCTATGTAAACCAGTATGAAAAGCTAATGTAACTTTGGAGGTTGAGATCATGCAGTTGCACATCACTATTCTAATTAAAAGGAAAAGGTATCATCAAACAGCCAGCTTTGAAGGGAACTCTCTGCTAGGAAAATACGTGAGTCATAAGAAAAAAGCAAGAGAAGTCCTTAACAGTGGTTCAGATTTAAATAAAATCAGGAATAAGAAAAAAAAAATATCTGAAGAAACACATCTGCCAGCAGATACATTCTGGTCTTCATCATACACAACAGAACATGAGCTATTAGCCTCCAGAGACATCCTTATTCCCATTCATCCCTGAGCATGAAACCAGCATCACTGTCATTCCCTGTAACATTCACAGAACAGACATAAAAATAACTTGCCAATCTTTTCTACACTTATCTACCTTTTCCAGTTGAGATATTCCTTTCCCCCCCCCCCCCCTCAAAAAAAAAAAAAAGTTTCTAGTATTTAGGGGTTTGAGTTTGTGGTTGTTTTTGCCTGAAATTTCAAGTATTTTCAGAAACTCTGGAAGTAATTCTCCTCTTTCTTATACCACATTTATATTTATGTAAATCCACCAGCGCTGATGAATTACTTTTATGCTGACCACTAATTTAAGAGGAGGAGTAGATTGTGCTATACAAAGATCTTTGGAGTAGATACTTTAAAAGGCTTCCTTTAGCTTTGTTTTGGGTTTTGTTTTTTGGGGTTTTGTGAGGTTTTTTAAAGTGCTTTACAAACTCTGTCCAAACCAAATCAAAGTATTCAGCTTCAAAAGAAGCATTCCTGTCATCTACAACCCAAAATTCATCAACCTGATTATTACAAGTCACAGGGAATGGTTGTTGTGGGGTTGGTTTGTTTGTTCTTTTTTGTTTGTTTGGGGGGTTTTCTTTGTTTTTATTGTTTCCTTCTTCAGAGCTTTTTTATCCCAAACTGCCAACTAGAAACACCTGACCCAAAACTCCAGTTTTAGCTGAAGTTTAGCTTAGCACAGGAACTTACTGCAGAAAACAGTTCTAGACCACATTCTGAAGATGATTTCAAAGTCCCTGTGACCAAATGGGAAGCCCTGGGGTTCTTTCTGCCTTCTCACAAAACACTATCACCCCCTCAGGCAGCTATCTCGACTCTCTGCTGAGGACAGTGCCTACTGAGACTGGAGAAAAGGGCACAGGCATCCTTGTCTTGCTGCTCTTGTTCTGCTGCTGCTGCCTTGGCGTCAGCACACCTCTACTTAGAACTCACAGGAGGCTTTGACCCTCAGAGGCAAAGCCCCAGCAGGCAGCCTGTGTGATCAGCCTTTCTGCAGGATGGCAGCTCCAGCAGAGCCAGCATAGATATGTGGCATCAAGAGCATCCTCAGCTGTGGCAGGGAGGCTCCAGCAGAGCTGTCCCTCAAAGCTCTTCACAGAAGACAGAAGCCCCTGGAGCAGCCCAGCTAGACTGTCCTGTTTTACATAACTCCAAGCAACTAGGAGAGTTCAAGGGGAGGTGCACATCCAGAAGTAGCATCCAACTATGGCAGTCAGCTCTGCTTGGTTCGTTTTGTCTCAGAGATTTGCAGTAAGACCTGCAACTCTTCTTGTCTGAAGAGCCTTGCTCGCTTAGGGCTTTCTTACTGGATTGTCACAGCAGGGTGAGAGCCCAGGGACAGGGCTGGAGAAAAGCTGAGGATGCTGCACACCCTTCTCATATTTCACTGAGGGACTGGGGCTAAGGGTGAAACAGCCATGATTTATACATTCATCACAAAAATGTAATCACAGAGAAAAGGTCACCCTATTTGCATACTCGATGCTCTAATCAAACACTCTGGTTCTGCAGATCTAAAACGACAGCACAGCAATACTGCTGGCCAGAGAGGCACAGGAGCAAGACCTCAGGCGAGCAGACACAGCTAGGATGTGCTTCTGGTATGGCAACTGACTTAGGCAGATGATGCTGCTGAAGGAGGTGGTCTTGCAGCCCACTGTCCCATCTCCTTCTTCTAGAATATGCTGTGGTGCAGCTAAGGGAAAAATTGATTTATCTGGTCAACCCAAGGGAGTATCACTGCTCTTCTGCCCTGAGGTAAGCCTGTCATTTGATCAGCCCAATGCACTGGCTCCCCAACCACTGTATCTAGTGCAAAAGAAGCATTTGGACCACTGGATAGGGCTAGGAAGGGATGTGGGACTGCCCTCTCCAATGGTGATTTAGCCTTACATCACTTCAACTGTAATACAGAACTTTGGTCTTCAACATGAGAAGGCCAATCTGTCCCAACTGCTCTATTCCCAGTGAAGATGCACTGGGCTCTCTTCTCTCAGGTGTAACTCACTTCAGCAGAGCAGCACCTTGGCTCCTCACCAGAACAGTTTTTCCTCCTCTTAAGTCTTGCTACCTTAAAAGGTAGCAAAAAACCAACCAATCCTTAATTTAGCCACCTTATCCACAGCAATGCAAGTGCCTCTGCACTGAACCTCTCAATGCATTCGGTGTGTGGAGCAAGACACAAGCAGGACTGCTATCAGCAAGCCTTACTCTACTGCATGCCTGTGCTTTAGATTTGCCTCTCAGCAGCAAGATACACTTCTGTACTTGGGGAGTGCTGCTACTGCTGCTGCTTTACAATCCTTGTTTGCTGTGAAGTGGGGGAACTGTACTCTTAATGTGAGGGAGCTTGGGGCAATCAATCTCCCAAATTGGCCTCCTAACCTTTCTGGCTATTATCAATAACCTTTCACGACAGCATCTTTTAGGTCTTTCAATCACAGACACATTAACTGTCTTTTTTTGGTTGGCTGGTTGGTGTTTTTTAAAGCCACCATACTGCCTGGAAACTGCAACATCCATCTCAGAGAGATAAGTACACCTGAAGTCACCGAAACACTAAAGATTCTGCAGTTGGCAGAATGAAACATTCCACAAGCTAAACTTTAATTTTCATAGTCACTATAGTGAAGAAAATTTATTTTGAGCATTTTGTAGGAGCATCAGTTCCTAAGACAAGAAACACCACATTCAACTGCAAGCCCCTCAGTTCAGATCAGCACTAAAAAGACTGTATAAATGAGCACCAAACCCTCAATCATTTTATCAGAAGCAGGTACACTCTGAAACAACCCAAAACCACTTGCCCACCCCTAACTGAGTATGACAGACTTGATTGTTCTCTTGGCAACTCAAGCTTCTTCTAAAGACCTGTCTAATAATATTAGTTCCTTACTAAAACATTCCCCCTTTTGTTGCTGGCCACATTAGCAAAGTTAACATGAAGTATGGGATATGAAATGAGTAATGGTCTCAACACAGTTTGCATTTATCACGCAAAGGTCACCTTTTCCTTTCTCTTAGTTCATGGCACAGCACACTCAGAATCCAATTTATCCTGTGGCAGATCAGTGCAGGGCTAGCAAAAACCTTAAAATGAGAGACAGCAAGATTCTCACTAAAGCAATAATGCAAACAGGGATTGGAGGACTCTAGCACCAAATAAAAACAAAAGCGTCTAAGCAAATAAATCACATTTTGACCTTTGGTGACATTCTGACACTATGTATAGGCTGGAAAATTCTCTGCACCATAAATACATGTGCCTGACAGACATTATTAAAACATCTGGGTAATAGCTTTTTCAAATCAGTTCTCTATCTGTACACCCTTTACAAAGGCTTTAAGCTTTACAGAAAGGTATTGCAATGAAAATCTATCTATGGGGAACTACCTAAACCCCTTACCAGAGTCTGCAGACATTCACAAGATTCTCATTGTTACCAAACTGAACACATCAACACTGACCCAGCCAAATAAACACAGATCAGCTCCACCAACCCCCACCACCATCAGGAAACAAAACAATGACAGGGGATTCCAAAACTCTTTTAGATTTCTTCCTAACTGAACTGGTTATCAATTTATCTCATGGTATTTTCAAAAAGAATTCATCAGGAAAAACACAGTATCCAGTTCAGAGCTGACCCAGGAGTTCACATTAGAGGATTTTCAGAGTTGGTGAAGGAAATCTCAGAAAGGTTATTCAAGCTCTACTTGAGGAATACAAAAAATAATTCTTCAAACAGTTTTCTTCTTGATTCATTTCAGAAAAACTGGCACCTTCCTGGGAAGGATCACTGAGGCAGTAGGGCTGCAGCATGGAGTGCAGCACAGCTATTGATCTATCCAAGAGCCCCACATCCATCGATCCTCTCCAACTAAGCCCTGCACAGCTTCCAAGGTGCAGCTGTGGATCCCTCAGCAAGACAAGCATCACAACACATTTTCCTCCCCAGGCTGACCCGGGGCAGAGCCTTCTTCTACAGTATGCAACACAATCACTCTCAAGCAGACAGCAGGGAGTCTTCAAAACCAGCTTTTTCCATGGTCTTCTTTGGTTGCCCTATAAAAAGTTAAAGTACCCTGTGAAAGGTGATTGTCCCTTTGAGGAACAAGCAGACCTTACCTCTCCATCCATCTATTAGTGATGCCCTGCACCATGAAAGGAGCTTGGAATATTAAGCAGCATCTTTGTGTACTTTCCTTTGGAGGAGCACACTTCTTAACACTATTGTATCACAGTATCATAGTACCAGCAAGGTTGGAAGAGACCTCAAAGATCATCAAGTCCAACCCATTACCACAGCCCTCAAGACTAGACCATGGCACTTGTGACTCAAAAGCTTTCTTTTTCATTTGAAATCATGTGGAAGACAAAACCCACAGAGCACTGGGGTTTATATTTCATCTGATTTCAAATGAAATATTGAATTATATTTTAGAGATAGTGGCCACCTTAAAGACAGACTACATCCCTGCACTACAACCTGCCCAGCAGAGCAGAGGTGGCTCAAACTTTGCTGGGATCACAACCTATTTCTCTGGAGAAAAGGAGGATGAGGAGAGAACTTCTCACTCTCTAGAACTTCATGAAAGGAGGCTGGAACCAGCTGGGAGTTGGTTTCTTCCACCAAGGAACAAGTAATAGGACGAGAGGAAATGGCCTTAAGTTGCACCAGGGGAGGTTTAGATGGGACATGTGAATAAAGTTCTTCCCTGTAAGAGTTCTCAAACACTGAAACAGGCTGCCCAGAGAGGTGGTTGAATCCCCATCCCTGCAGGTTTTTCAAAGAGGCAGAGACGTGGTGCTGAGGGACATAGTTTAGCACCAGCCTTGATAGAGTTAAAGAAGGTTGAACTTGATGTTCTTAAAGGTCTTTTTCAACCAAAATGACTGATTCTTTATTTCTCTCTTGCAAAACTGGGTCCTAAAGCCAGGTGCACCTTGTGTTTTTGTAAGCTATGCTTCCTTTAAACAACAAACCCATTGAAGCCTAACAGAATCTCTCATTTTAGCAAATACTTTGCCTTTTGTTGTTGTTCAGCATTGGTAAATTAAAGAGCCTTTGCTGCAAAAATCAGGAGGAGGAAATAACTGGCAGATCATTTGCAGTTGTAACAACTCACTAAAAATCAGCTTTTCTGAGGAGGAAATGATCCATTTTTATAAATAATGACACATTCCTGAAGATTTGATTTGCACAAAAAGCATAATGACAAGATTTTAATGAACAGAAACCTGACACACAAGTGCAGAGAGTGACATGCAGGGTAAGAATGAGAGAGGTTTCTTTTGTTCTTTGTTTCTTTTGTTTAAGCTTCAGTGCAAGGTGGACTTCATTCACTGTGAGGGTGACACAAAACTGAACAGACTGCCCAGGGGGGATGTGGAGTCTCCCTGTCTGGAGATAGTCAAACCCCACCTAGATGTGTTCCTGTGTGATCTGCTCTAGGTGATCCTGCTCTGGCAGGGGGGGTGGACTGGATGAGCTTTTGAGGTCCCTGACATTTCTGTGATTCTGTGATTCATTCTGTTTCTGGGAAACCTGCTGAATCTATTACAGGTCGGTGAAAACATCTCCAACACCTGGAATTCTGCGTGTGCTGTTTGCTCCAAGCTGTTCAAACTCCTGCCCTATTTCTCTCAGCTCTGCATAAACACTCTCCAAGAGGTTAAAATTTCACTTTGTTGCTCCTCTCTTGCAGACAGCCTGAAAAAAGCACTGTGGTATTGACCTTCTCCAGCTCCTTTCAGACACAAACCACTCCCTGCCTGCATGCACTGCCCCAGTTTCCACTAATTTCAGCAGCATTTTTGCTCTTATGTAATAAGCACCTTCTCAACACAAACTCCTGCAGAAGAAACCAAACCAACCAGGGCTTTTTTTTGCATAACCTACCACACAGCTATCAGTTAGTGGCTACTGAATGCTGATGACAGACTGGATCTGAACCTCTGACCTACGCTCCCCCATTAGCCATCCCCTGAGAACCACATTAATCAATTTTTTTTTATAAAAGCATAAACAAGCACTAAAGCACTGGCAAAGGGAAAATTGCAGTTATTTGAACAGAAAAACACACACTGAACTGGAAAGCTAAAGACTGTCCCTGATGGATTATTTCTGTGAGGTGAAATAAAAACAGGAGCTGCTCCACAGAAAGTCCAAAGGGTTTTTGAGAGTTTGGTTTTGTTTGGTGCCTTGTTGCAGTTTTTTAACCCTGGAAGAACCCAAGATGATAACCAGCACTGAAAGCTAAATCTATGCAGATAATAATTTGTTTTAATGGTAAGAATTTGATTTAAAGGTGTACATGCAAAAGAAATTTAAAAATTTCAAGGCCAGGTTGGATGAAGCCTTGAGCAACCAAATCTAGTTGAGAGGCACCCCTGCCTAAAGTAGGGAGGATGGACTGTAGGGTAAGACTGGATCTTAGGAAGATGCCCTTCAGCACAAGGGTGATGAGACTCTGGAATAGGCTGCCCAGGGAGATTGTGGATGCCTCCTCCCTGGGAGTGTTCAAGGCCAGGCTGGATGACACCTTGAGCAGGCAATTCTAGTTGACAGGCATCCCTGCCCATGGGGAGGTTGGAGAAGATTATCCTGAAAGTTCTTTCCAACCTAAGCCATTCTATGAAAAGAAGATGGTGACTACAGACAGCTGATGGAATGACAGACAGCTGTGGGGATGATAAAATCATATTGCTGATATAGTCACACTTCCACCTATCAGTAAACACCCTTACAAAGGGTAGTTAGCAAGTTATCAGTGTGCCAATAGCAGAAATGTTTGATAGTAGCCTTCCAATATCTGAAGGGGGCTACAGGAAGGCTGGGGAGGGACTATTTACAAGGTCTTGCAATGACAGGACAAGGGGCAATGGGTTTGAACTGGCAGAGGGGAGATTGAAACTGGATGTTAGGAGGAAGTTGTTTGCAGTGAGGGTGGTGAGACACTGGCACAGGTTGCCCAGGGAGGTTGGGGCTGCTCCCTCCCTGCAGGTGGTCAAGGCCAGGTTGGACGAGGCCTTGAGTGACCTGTGCTAGTGGGAGGTGTCCCTGCCTATGGCAGGGGGTTGGAACTAGATGATCCTTGAGGTCCCTTCCAACCTTACCATTCTATGATTCTATGAAAACAAAGAGTTTAAAAAGCCCCTGAAATCCAACTGCTAAATGTGTGATATTTACCTTTCACCACAGAAGTTCTTTGCAACAGCTTTGTTGTGTTTGTAGAAAATTAAATTTCCAAACTGCTTTAGTCAGGCATTAAGTTAAATTCAAGTCTAAGAAACTGCATTCTAGGCAGCAAAAAAAAACCTCTACAACACAAACGCCAGTAATATTTTATGCATCCAGTTTCTGGCACAAGGTTTGGAAGTTAAATGGGTACACCACACAGCAATCATTTTAATAATGAACATCAACATGATCCAGGAACGTCAACAGAACAATTTCCACTGACTCAGCTGCAGATCAGATCCTATGTGGGCAACTAGCTGACAAAACCTGAGAGAAATGAAGGCAAGAAAACCCTCATACCCACTCAGTATTATGTTACCAATGTTTAAAAGCCACTCACTTGTGGAAGAAAAGGGATGTTCTTTTTTCTTTCCCTGCTCTTTTAATGTGTTTGAAGCAAAATACAGACCTCATGTCACCAGTGAGCTACCATCACTTGGTGAAAAACAACTAAGAGCTTACTCTCCATCCTCACCTGTAACTTTGATACAGGTATGCTAAATGCAGAAATCAAAGTCTATTTACATAGATGTTTTGCTTGTATTTGATTGCCAGTTTACTTGTATTTGAATATCAATTTGCAAGCTAATTAGAGAACATTGCTGAGCCCATTACAGAAAAATAGTGCTCCACCATTAACTGCAGTGCTAGCTCACTAATTCCTTTAAAGACTGGCTTCAAACACCATCTTCATCTCCATTCAAAACAATTAGTGTACACTTATTCCACATTTTAAACTGCAGAAAATCAAATTTTTAAACACTTTAACAGATTGCACTGCTCTTTTGATAGCTTTTACGTTACAAATTATGCTTTTAAGGATCCCTAAGTTTCCTATTTAAGAGAGTGTTAAACTGGAACTCACAGAGGGTCTTAAATAATTCCTCTTCCCTACAACCTGAGAGGCATGTGCCATTAACTTTCAAAACCAAACCAAACAAAACCTACTTCTTAAAAGGCAGCACAGCACTCAAGAGCTTGCTCCTGCAGGAGAGCAGACAAGATCACAGTAATTGCCACTGCTCACAGGGCTGCCAAAATGCAGCAGCCAGTGCAAGGCGAGAGGAAAAATTCAAATGAGGCCAGTTTGGAAGCTCTGAGGGCAGCTCAGAAAAAGGAGGCTGTGCTGTGCTGCTCCAGGCAGAGCAGCAGCAGTGCCCAGAGGCTGCAGCCGTGGGCAGTGCTGGATGTCCTGGTTCCCTGGATTACTGGAGCCAGGCTGGTGGGTTAATGGGATTGCTTCCTTGTCAGCTGCAACCCAGCTAAGAACCGCCGGCGCCATTCGTCCCCAGGCTCGGACAGGGCTGGGGTGCAGCAGGCAGGGAGGGATGGGCAGGGAGCTGCTGATCCATGATGGGAGAAAGCAAAACAGCAGGAAGAAAGCTCCTGTTGGGCTGCAGGGAGAACAGGGGAAAATTAAAAAAAAAAAAAAAAAAAAANAAAAAAAAAAAAAAAAAAAAAAAAAAAAAAAAAAAGAAAACAAAACACACAAAAAGCCCAACAGAGAATCTAACACAACGGAGTCCCATTCAGCTCTGACCTCCTTTTCCAGCCTCACCCCTAACACATCTCTTTTCTCGTTTGTTTTTCTCCTTTTCCACAGCAGGTCCCAGTAAATCAACAAAGCAACATGACCCAGCAAGAACTCTGTTCTTTCTCTGGGGAATCTAAGCTATTCTTTCCCCCTTGAACTACATCAGGCTCTCTCTTCGTTCATCCACCCACTTCAGCACCCTTCAGCACTTAGATTCTTCTGCTTCCATCCCTTCCCCAGCCTCAGCTCCATGTTCCAATTCAGAGTTTCTCCCTACTCACCCTGACTTTGCCCTCTGGAAAAAGAAATCACCCAGCTGGGGTAAATGGACAGGAGCAGAAAACCATCTGTGTTGTGTTAAATTGGAGAGATTTAAAGAGTATCAAAGGACAATTACTCCTTCTACAGCCCAATGAGAAGGTAATAGCAACTCTAATATTTGACACTATTCCCCTGTACCTTCCTTCTGCCCCTTCTATCTTCTCAGTTCAGCAAGGCCAATTCTGATGCCTAGGACATGCCCTGAAAGTTTGGAAGTGAACTCTTTCAAAAGTTAGCATTTCCAAATTTACAAATGGCCCCATGTTGAGTGCCACAAGCTCAACCAAAAGCAATGAATCTGCCTCACCACATTCAACCAGAGGTTCAAACTGTACCTGGATTTCTTGACTGACATCCAAGTCTTCATCACAGCAGTATTTGATTAAAAGTAGTCATTAACTGTTCAAATACTACTGGAATTTCTCTCTGTGTAGTATGGTAAAAGTAAGGGTATTTCCCTTTGTTCAGGGATGCTCCAGCACATTTGTCTTCTGGATTGTTAGGAGGATGACAAGTTAACACAAGATGTATTCTAATCTTAAGTGAGAATTTCACCATGCAATTATACATCCTATGTGTGCCAACACAGATGGCCTCACCTGAGCTTTTGCTCCATGGATTCCATACACTGATCTACCCACACAGACTCACAGAATGGTATGAGTTGGAAAGGACCTTAAAAATCATCTTCTACTAGCCCAGCTTGCTCAAGGTCTCATCCAACCTGGCTTTGAACACCTCCAGGCAGGGAGCATCCATGAGCTCCCTGGGCAACCTGTTCCAGTGTCTCATCGCCCTCACTGGAAAGAATTTCTAGATAATAAAGAATTTTTACCCTTTTTTTGTTTGTTTGTTTGTTTTTCCCTTCCCAATGCAGCTGCTGCAAGCAACCACAACCTTTCTTCTATCACTAAATAAATCTCCTATACCAAAGGGCACCTTTGTCTGCTGGGGGGGAATTTTCTGTACAGCTTTGCAACCACCACTCCTCCCCTGGAGCACAGGTCAGCCTTGGGGAAGGCTCTACCTGGAGTGATTCCAGGAGAAATAAGGGCTCCTTGGGAATCAAGGCCAGATGGGCAAGTTTAGAAGTGAGCTAATGCTGCACTGAATTCTGTTAGAAAGAGTATAAAGCTAGACTCAGCTCCAGAAGCAGAAACAAACATCTCCTTTGCCATCCTTCCCTGAGGCATGGCCAGAGCTTGCTGGGGCAGCTGACAACTTGGCTCAGGTAATCTGAATTTCTGCACACAGGAAGGACACTGCCTTTGAGATCTTCACAGCCAGCCAGCTGAATACAGGAAAAGGGAATAAGTATCAATTAATTTACTGCATTCCAAGTAAATGCACCAGAAACAGAAATGGCTATCAGAGCTGGACTAATTGACTACAATAGTCATTTGCACATCCAAAAACAATGCATTCAGGACTTCTGTGATTTCCCTGTAGGTGCATCCTTCCTTTTATCAAAATGTATTTAGAAGAGTCTACACTGGCAGCAGATGCAGTGTTGCTTCTGCAGTAAACAAGGGTGGGTTAAATTTCTCCTCTAGAGAAAGTTGACAGGAGAATGCACATAAGATTTTTTTTAACTACAAAATACATTTCCACTCCTAATCCAAATATTCCATAAAAAGGAAAACATTGTTTAGGTCTCTTTAGAATGAATCCTTATCTAGAACTTGAATGGTAAAATCATTGATTATGGATATATAAAGGGAATTGTAGCACTTGGATCATTAAACACTTTAGGGTCCACCAAGGGATTCACAGATTGCATCAGGTCACAAGGGACCCTCAGAGGTCATCTTGTCCAACTCTCCTGCAGTCAGCAGGGACACCTCCAACTAGACCAGGCTGCCCAGGGCCACATAGAGTCTGATAGAGTCAATCACACCCCTGGGCAACCTGTTCCAGTATTTCACCACCCTCATAGTAAAGAACTTCCTCCTGATGTCCAACTTAAATCTGCCCTACTCCAGTTCCAATCCATTGCCCCTCGTCCTATCACTACAAGCCTTTCTAAACAGTTCTTTCTCAGTCTTCCCATAGCTCCCCTTCAGATACCAAAATGCACCTCTAAGATATCCCCAGAGCCTTCTCTTCTCCAGGCTGAACAGCCCCAATTCCTTCAGCCTGTCCTCATAGGACAGGTGCTCCAGCTCTCTGATGACCTTGGTGGGCTCCTCTGGACCCTCTCCAGGAGGCCCATGTCTCTCTCATGTTGGGGGCCCCAGAGCTGGACATTTTATGAACTATCTGTCCTCTGCACACACCCACAACATTGCTGAATTTCATTATTTATATGCAAAGAGAAGCAGCTCCTCCAATCCAGGAGAGTAAGCTCAATATTGACCTCAGATAATTTAGGATGCTGTGGAGTACAGAAAGAGGACCAACAGGAAAGGTGTCTGAGAAAAGAAGAGGGAAAGGATTAAAAAGGCAAGAGCCTGTCAACTGGAATGAAACTCTAACATAAAACAAATCAACAGGGCCCAGCACCACCAAGGGCAACCTTATCTCATTGAGGATGCCTCTGCTTACTGCAGAGGGGGTTGGACCAGATGACCTTTGGAGGTCCCTTCTGACCCAGACAATTGCATGACTCTAGGATTTTAAGTAATGGCATTAAATTTTACTCTGCTCTGCATGGTAGAGGAGAAAACTGGACCTACTAAATGTTAAACAGGACTGGACTGGAAAGAACAAACTATTCACAATGTAAGCTCCTGAAAAACAACATTTTCTCACTCCCACTAAGGCTTAAAAGGATAACTAGAAGGATGGGGGGACCCAAGTTTTTGTTTTGTTTAGGTTTGGGGATGCTTAGTTTGGTTGTCTGGGGTCTTGTTTTGTTTCCTGTGGTTTTTTGGCTGGTTGGGGTTTTATTTTGTTTTGGGTTGGTTTTGGTGATGGCTTTTTGTTTCATCTGGGGGCTTTTTGTGCACTGTTTTTTGGGTTATTTTTTGGCTTGCTTGGTTGGTTTGGGTTTTGTGTGTTGGGGTTTGAGGTTTTTTGGTTGGTTGGTTGGTTTGGGTTTTGTGTGTTGGTTTTGCGTTGTTTTTTTTTTTTTTGCTTGGTTGGTTGGTTGTTTTGGGTTTTGTGTGTTAGTTTTTGGGGTTGTTTTTTCTTGGTTGTTTGGTTTGGGTTTTGTGTGTTGGGTTTTATTTTTTTGTTAGTTGGTTATTTTGGTTTTTGGGGTTATTTTTCGGTTGCTTTGTTGTTTTGGGGTTTTCGTGTTAGGTTTTGAGGGGTTTTGGGCTTGGTTGGTTGGTTTGGGTTTTATGTGTTGGTTTTTGGGGTTTTTTTGGTTGGTTGGTTGGTTTGGGTTTTGTGTGTTGGTTTCTGGGTTGGTTTTTTTTTTTTTTTTGTTTGGTTGGTTGTGTGTGTT
>WBNM01035083.1:63793-81171 GCA_013399055.1 Ramphastos sulfuratus
TTTTGTGTGTTGGGTTTTGAGGGGTTTGGGGCTTGGTTGGTTGTTTTGGTTTTTGTGTGTTTGTTTTTGGGGGTTTTTTTGGTTGGTTGGTTAGTTTGGTTTTTGTGTGTTGGTTTTGGGGGGTTTTTTTGGTTGGTTGGTTGTTTTGAGTTTTGTGTGTTGGGTTTTGGGGGGTTTGGGGCTTGGTTGTTTTTGGTTTTGCATGTTGGTTTTGGGATTATTTTTTGGTTGGTTGTTGTGGGTTTTGTGTGTTGGGTTTTGAGGTTTTTTGGTTGGTTGGTTGGTTGTTTTGGCTTTTGTGTGTTGGGTTTTGGCTTTTTTGGCTTGCTTGGTTGGTTGTTTTGGCTTTTGTGTGGTGGGTTTTGGGGTTGTTTTGCTTGGTTGGTTGGTTGCTTTGGATTTTGTGTGTTGGGTTTTGGGGTTGTTTTGCTTGGTTGGTTGGTTGCTTTGGATTTTGTGTGTTGGGTTTTGGGTTTTTTTTGGTTGGTTGTTTTGGATTTTGTGTGTTGGGATTTGGGTTGTTTTTTTGCTTGGCTGGTTGGTTTGGGTTTTGGGTGGTGGGTTTTGGGGCTTTTTTGGCTTGGTTAGTTGCTTTGTTTTTTGTGTGTTGGGGTTGTTTTTTGCTTGCTTGGTTGTTTTTTTGCTTTGTTTTTTTCCTTTTTTTTTTTGGAGGGAAGGGGGGAGGTTGGTGCAGGAAGATAATTTGAGGGGAAAAAAAAAAACATTTGGAAATAATTGAAACGTTTTCTGCCAGCTTGCCAGCAGCTCATAGAGAGCCCCCATCCAACTGAGATTCTTTGGCTGTCTGCCTGGAAGGAACTTGTCAACTTGTCTTTTTGCTTGAGGCAAGGAGACTTCAAACAAAGTGGTAACCATTTTCAATTTTTTATGGGGGGGGGAAAGCCCAAAATTTTTCTCTTGGAAAGTATGATTCTGCTAAAAATACTTTCCCTAACTCTGCTATTAATGTGGAATTATGGAAGCCACCAGTAAGAAGACTCAAAGTTGCTTATAGAAAAGAATGAGGCATAAGCCTTAAAGATATGCTGCTGACCAGTTGTCAGCATGATGATTTTTTAGAGAAGGGACTTTATACTTAGCTGATGATGGGAATCTTCACACTTAGAAAGCTCACATACCACCAGCAGCAAAAAGAAGCCAAGTGGCTTCACCTGGGAGAGACAGCACCCATGCAACCTCCACTACATCATGAAAGCACTTCAGTTGCTTTTAAATGCCAGGCAATCCTCAAGCACCACAATTCCAGCAACACATTTCTGCATTGTTTCAGACCAAATGCATTTTCAAATGGTAAACTACAAAACAAGTCAGTGGGAATGCCAGAATGGAGTTTTGTCACTCAGTTTGAAAGCATCAAAACAAGTATTATTTTGTAAGCATTTCACTGCTCGAAGAAAAAGGCAGCAGGGGACACCAGGGCTCTGTTTAAGCCTTCAGTAAAATCCTCAGGAGTGGGAGTGGGAGTTTTACCCCAGATAAACTGGTTAACCCTGTTGGTTTTATGGTTTCATGTGCACTTGGTACCAGTCTCCAAGAGGAGGGAAGGCATTAGCAAGCCTCTTCTGGCAATGCTGTCAGTTCACTCCAGCTTAAATGGCTCATGAAACTGCACTGTTACTCATCCATAATCACTGCTTATCTGAGTGATCAACACCAAAATATTTTATTTCTTTATCACTGTGCAACTCAAAGAGCTTAGATATATTTTATAGCTACTCAGCACTCAAAAGGACTCATTTGAGAATCTTGTATAGACAAGGAATTTGTTCAGCAGAGAACAAAAATAATGTGTTTAGTAACAGGATAGACAACATTCAAGTCTTTGAAATGTAAGAAAGCACTAAAATTAATTATCTGAGGAGGAATCTCTAACTTTAAGGTATGATTCTGCAAATAATCATTCAACTAACCCTCCCAGGTGAATGATTTCAGTAGAAATGCATTATTTGTACCTTGAAATTTGCAGGATATAGAACAAAGATGAGATAAACAGGCTGGCTGCAGAGATCAAAATGCCACAAGTACTTTTTCTGAATGAATTCTGATAAAACCAGCACAAGGGCATTTAATATATTAAACTTAAGTCCCTCTAGCTTAACCTTTTCTTCTCCAAACACCGTGGTCCTTCAAACAGCAATCACAATGTATTTACAATTCAGAAGTGCTGTGGCTGTAAGTGTAGGTTAGGTGTCTGCATCTACTAGGTGCTGGCTGATGAGTTACTTGCATATTATTTATTTTATTTTTTTAAATGTTGGAACATTTAGTCTTAAAACACTTCCAAGTGTATTAAATGCTAAAAGACCCAGAGGTCCCAAATAGCTCCAAATAACTCCACGACTTCATCAGGACATCACTTTTTAGAGATGCATGAGGTTTCTTTTTGTTTTGTTTGAGAGAAGATTCTTTCTTTTTCCTACCACAGGATCACAGGATGTTAGGGGTTGGAAGGGACCTCTGGAGATGGAGTCCAATCCCCCTGCCAGAGCAGGACCATACAATCTAGTTCAGGTCACAGAGGAACACATCCAGACAGGGCTTGAAAGTCTCCAGAGAAGGAGACTCCACAGCCTCTTCAGTGAGCCTGTGCCAGTGCTCCGTGACCCTTACAGTAAAGAAGTTCTTCCTCATGTTGAGGTAGAATTTCCTGTGCTGTAGTTTGCATCCATTGTCCCTTGTCCTAGCCCAGGGCACAAGTAAGCAGAGGCTGTCCCTTCCTCCTTGACGCCCAGCCCTTAGCTCTGAACTCACCTAGCCCCTTGGTAAAACTCACAATCATTTCACTGAAGTGACTAAGTGGAACAACATGTAAAGCATTATAAATAGATTCAGAATTGAACCTATAGGACTTAGCTTAGGTGTGTCTGGTGACCTGAGGGTACTGCATCTTGAAGTCAGACTTGCCAGACCTCATGTAAGATGAAGTCTGAGGTACCAGCTCTGAAGAATCTCCAAGGCTAGGACTAATGAAGTCTGTAACTGGGAACATGGGAGCATAGGGCACTGGTGACACTATTCCAGGAGGAGGCAACAAGACATAGCCTATACAGCAGGCAACCTCCTGCACAGCTCAGTCACAACCTACTAACGAGTAGTTTCCAACTTCTTTTACTGTACCTTCTCAACTAACTGCATCTTTTCCCTACATAAAATTCCCAGCTTCCTCATTCTGAAACCAGCTACCTTCCTCTTCCCTCAGCCCACATAATCTGAGGGGTTTTCCAATTTATGTTATTCTGGATGTATTGTTCCACTGATTTTTCAAGTTGTGACAACTAAACATCTTGTAGCCTCTCATGCCCTCACGCACAGAAGGTGAAATTAGTAAAGCCTGACATCTTATCCTTTATGAATGAGAAGCCAAAGCTGTTATAAATTCTACTTTCTTTGTCAAAGGAACAACACTAAGCCCCCCTCAAAAACAGACACCAGCTGAATACAGAAAGAGAAACCTCTAGGGAAAACGTAATAGGAGCGACACTGACCCTCCCTCTAAAACAGACACCAATTGAATACAGAAATAGAAATCTCTCCAGAAAATAAAAAGTATTTTGTAGTGCCCTGTGGAACCCTGCCTCAGACTTTAAAGGTGAAGATTTCTGATAGTAATACTTTAAAATACAGATTTCTGATGTTACTGTGAGAACTGAAAGACACAGGTCAACAAGTCATGATAATCCTGATTTTATTTAAGTTTTGATGAGTGACTTGGAAATCAAGGACCTTACAAGAGGCTTGTTCCCCTTTGTGCAAGATACAAGCAAGCTAATGAGACGTGGTCATTTCCTTGGGCAGCATTTTAAGAAGTAACCTGTCAAAAACTGTCAAAAAATGTACTGTGTACAGTTGTGGAGCCNGTAGCAAGATGGGTTCAAATTATTCTGCAGGTAGCTGAGAGGACCATAAATCTTCCATGCTTGTGGTATCAGTGCACAAACCCAACAAAAATTAAAGCTTTCACTCCTAAAATAGACAGAAAACCTACAGTTTTGAATTCGTATTAGCGTAAGCACAACAGCAGAAGCACTGAGATGAGAATCAGGCCCACAGTTATCCCCAAGCAGCAAATGCCAAGCAACTGTTCTTAACTTGCAGCATCATCTGAAAACAGTCTAATAACCAGAAAATAGGCTTTTGACAACAATAGTATTTCAAAATGACAGTGTAATTAAATTTAAAGTCAAAGCTATGCGGTGACGGAGCGCATGTTTGTGCGTAACCAGCAAATTATATGCTTTTAAGCATGTCAGAGTTTTCAGAAGAATTAACCAACTGAGGAAATGGTGGTAGGAAGAAACCAACTCCCCCAGGTCATTTTTCAACCAGCTGATATGGTGTGATACATACTGTATGCCTCATCCAGTTGTTCCAATTCCTACTTCCCTAAACGGCAGCGTTTTAATAGCATTGAAGGACAAACCATCAGTCATGCCTCACTTCTGAGAGGAAGCAGGGGAAGGGAATGTGTGAACGTGATGAGCAATGAGAAAGGAAGTCAGTCTGCCCTCCTACACTATCAGTTCAGACATGGTTGGGCTAACACAGATTGGCTCACCTGAGCTTTTGCTCCATAGATACCACATACTTATCTACCCACACAGATGTATAGAACAGTTTGGTTTGGAAGGAACCATAAGATCATCTAGTTCCAATCTTCCTGCCATGGGCAGGGGGACACCTTTCCCTAGACCAGGTTGCTTAAGGCCTCCTCCAACCCAGTCTTGAATACCTCCAGAGAGAGGGCATCGACAACCTCCGTGGACAACCTGCTCCACTGTCTCACCACACTCACTGGAAAGAATTTCTTTCTAATATTCAGTCTAAATCTGTCCTCCTCAAGATTCAGTCCATTCCCCCTCATCCTATCATTACAAGCCCCTGTAAGGCTTGCCCAGTTAAGGCTGGTCAGTCATTATCATCAGATTTGCAAGAGCAATGCCAATGAAGAGTTATTGAGCAGGCCACTGGGGTTCTTAGCTGGTGAGGACAAAAAATAAAACAAATGAACAGTGAGAAACTGTAGAAAGAATCTTGATTCCATAAAAAGAACTTTCAGAGGACAGGGTAGATCATAGAATCATAGAATGGTAAGGTTGGAAGGGACCTCAAGGATCACCTAGTTCCAACCCCCTGCCAGAGGGGGTTGTGTGATCTCAGAGCTTGTGTGATCTCTGGTGACAGATGAACCGATGGTGAGATAATTAACTAGCAACAAACATTTGGTGGTTTCAAGAAGGCATCTTTGGAAAGCACTTGCCTGCTGTGCTCTCTGCCCCTGCTTCTGCCCCCCTCTCCAGGTTTGTGCATCACCTGCCAAAGGAGTTCTCAGGGCCGAGGGCTATTGCAGGAGCCTGTAGTAGAGTCATCTATTAACTCTCATTGGTGAGAAAGTGAGAAAAATTCTCTTTCTTCTTTAATATTTTCTCAGTTGGCAGAACATTTACTTTAATACATGAACTTCTAAGCTATCCTTTAATAAAAGAGGCTGTGGTGGTTGAATGTACTTCCATGAAACTGAACAGAAGAAGCTTTAATAAATCAAGTTTAAGTACACTAAAGCTAATCAATTCATCCTGCATTCAAGTTTCCATTATACTTCTAAAAAAGCAGAAAACAGGTCTGTAAAATATAATTAAGGAGAAACTGCTACATACAGCATGTAAAATCAAGACTACAGCTTTCACTTCATTTGTTTTGCATACTCATTAGAATTTTTTTCATTTAACTATCTTGATCTGTGGAACCGTATTTAGATGTGAAAGAAACAACAATTTAAATTAAATTAGTCCTTATTTAAGAAGTATTAAGAAAATGTCTAAAAGTGATGTTCTTAGTTCCACAATTTCCAAAGAAAACAACTGTTAGCAGTTCAGAAAACAGCCCAATTAATGCACATTTTTTAAGTATTCTACTTCCACGACCTTGTAAGCTGAAACTTAACTGGTTGGGAAATGAAGGAAATATTCAGAGCATGTGCCTCTATGTCCTACTCTATCCTTGGAAAAGCACAATCACAGAATGATTAAGGTTGGAAAAGACCTCCAAGATTAAGTCCAACCACTAACCCAACACTACCATGATCAGAGACATGAAGAACACCAGAGACACAAAGAGAGTAAGGAAATGAATTTCCAAGGTAGATGACCCATGGGCAGATGGAGTGATTGCAGCACAGCCCCAGTGGAGCTAAGGCCTTGCTCTCACCAAACATGCCATGAGCTCAGGAGCAGGTCACCCTCAGCCTGGGCACCATGCCACTTGGATCAGGTAGGTGCCAGGGTGAGAGAGCAGCACACTGCCCATGAGACAGCACCGGCACTGCTATGCCTCTCTTGGCACAGCTACTGGCACAGCCCTCAGTGCTGCTGTCACTGACTGAGAGGTCATGGACAATTGCTCTCTCATGTTGCTGCCTGCCCCATGTCTTGCTTTCCACAGAGGTGTCTCCTCAAGTTGCCAAGAAAAAGCAGTAAGGGAACTATCTCTGCATTTACGTGAGCACTAGGACTAGGTGCAAGCGCAGTGCTTGTGTCCACAATGCAACGCAAAAGAGAAATTTTCTTTCCTTCATCTTTCCTACACAGGCTCTAGACTGCTGGCAAATGTACTATCAGTAGTAATAAGACACAGTGTGAATACTGTGCTGAGAAAGACAATTAGTGAACAATCACAGGAAGGTTTGCAGCGCTCAGAATTTTCAAATTACGGTCAAGAGAGGTAGGTGTGTGTGCTGCCACTGACGCCAACAGATTTGCCAAGTCCTACGACAGCAATCAAAAAATAATCATAGAGCAGCTGACCTTCTTTCCTGCAAGAGTTTGTGCCCTCTTTAAGGGTGGAAGCGCCGCAGAGCGATTTATGGTTTCAAGTAAACGGAATTAAAGAAACGCAAACATCTTTTCTAACCGTACCGTTGAGAAGAGGCTGTCCTCCGTGCACGCTCCTCGACACCACCGCACTGTGAACATCTTCAGGAAATCCAGTCTTGCATGACATATCTTCACAGGTTGCTTTTATCGGTGCCTGAAATGCAAGGCAAAATTTATGTAATAGTCAGCAGGCTGGTTCAGCTGAGGAACATTCCATTTGGCACATACTCCATTCCGCTGCCGCCTCGGACAAGCAGCCTCTTTGTTTCTGAACGACTGCAATTAGGAGTGCGAGGGCAAAGGGTTAATCTTTCTGATAACTGGAATGGAAGGAACAAATCCCACTTGTCTGGTAAGATCTAAATAATACACAATCTTGATTCTTCTGACAACTGAACATTTCCACTAAACCAGCCATCGAGACTGAAGGGGAATCATAGGGGGAACAAAAACATTCCTTCCTCCAGAAATAAATGTGGCACAAAAAGCCATCAGCGACTTTTTCATAGCCAGATTTCTTCAGAGGAACACATTTCAACCACTGACTTAAAATGCTTTATTTAGTGAATTTCTATGCCAGCCTGCACCAGAACAAGGAAACCAAGATAAAATGCTACATTCGCAGCGACTTAGCAGAACTTGTATTTGCCTTAGCATTCAGATGGATACCACAGAAAGCCAAATGTTGCCAATGCAATCTCCTTCTATTTCAAAGGGAGGTTCAGTTAAAAGGAGAGCACAGCTCATTATTACATTTGCACAACAAGGGATGAGCCAAGCCACTGAAGCTGTTTGTTCTCTCGCTTGTTAAGAAAAGTTTCCTTTCAAATCATGTTCTTAAAGACTTTCATAAATGTCTTTTTATTAAAAAATACAATACAGCGTTTGGATACTTGTTTGCTCCTTAGTTTTCCACCTTCAGAAGATATTTTTGATAGCTAAGCTGCTTTCCAGGACATTGCTGCCTAGTTGGGTGGGGGGAAATAAAAAATCCCATTTTCAGTGGCAAAGGACTAAGATATCTTTTCAGTGCATTCTTTTGGTCTCATTCACAAACCCACAGCTCAACTTACACGTGGCAGAGTGACCATACATGGCAAAACTCCTTTCACACAGCGCAAGGCAGAGAGGCCAACTCAGTCTGGGCTGAGATACACCCAGGAAATCATCAGAGCCTTTGCACAACCTCAAACACTCCAACATGGGCTGTATCAGCAATACTGTGACCAGCAGGACCAGGGAAGTGATTGTACCCCTGGGGTCAGCACTGATGAGGTCACACCTTGAGTAGTGGATTCAGTTTTGGGGTCCTTTGCTACAAGAAAGATGCTGAGGTGCTGGAGTAGTTTCAGAGAGCAGCGAAGCTGATGACGGGTCAGAACGGGTCTGGTTAGAAGCAGCTGAGGGAACTGGAGTTGTTTGCTCTGGATAAGAGGAGGCTAACCAGAGACCTTCTCACTCTCTACAGTTCCCTTAAAGGAGGCTGGAGCCTGAGGAACAAGTGTCAGGATGAGAGGAAAAGGTCTCGAATTGCACAAGAGGAGGTTTAGGTTAGAAACTTTTCCCTTGCAAGAGTTCTCAAGCACTGAAACAGGCTCCCCAGGGAGGTGGGTGAATTCCATCCCTGGAAGTGTGTCAAAGAGGCAGAGATGTGGTGCTGAGGGGCATGGTTTAACACCAGCCTTGGTAGAGTTAGAGAATGGTTGGACTCGATCTTAAAGATCTTTTCCAACCAAAGCAATTCTATGATTCTATGCCAAGTAAAGGCCTAGCCATGTGCATGCCCAGATGCAGTATATGGTCTTTGACAGCATGAGCAACTGTGCTGCTATATCATACTTAAAGCTGATTGAGACTTAAATTAGATTTTCCTTTTTGCTTTCCCATATGGGCTTCCCTCAAGCAGACCTACTCAAGGCCATGTAAACACATCTGCAGACACTTGGCAAAGAAAGCCCTACAGAAAAAAAACAAAAAGGACTGAATAGAGAGGAGATAATAATGGTGTTCTAATTGTTTACCACAGTAATCTCAGGGAAAAAGAGCATTAAAGCAAAGGTGGGACAGGAGCATCTCAACCCACAAGGGTTTCTAACGGGAAGAAGGATTGGGCAGCAGTGCGATCTCTCCTCTGACAGTCATGGCCAAGCTCAGAATGCCAACCTCTGCTAGGATATCTTTATCACTAATTCAAGGAGGGATTTGTAACACATTGTGTTGGACTTGCACCAACACAGTCCTAACTAAGCAGCTCAACAGTGACACTAACAAGAAAAAAAAAAGAAACACACTAATAAATTAAAATGTACTACCTACACAGGTGTACACCCAGTAAGAGAACTTGCAATTATCAAGTGCCCAGTTAACTTAAACTGCAGCATGAGTTTATTTGTGACTTCAGTACTACACACATATTCCATCTACATTTACTTATGTACTTTAAGATGTTTATATGAGGGCTCTAAAGAGAAACCAAACACAAAGCAAGAGCTTTTGCTGCCAAGGGACTACGTTACCTGCAAAGCTGGAACTTGGACGTGTATCCAAGCTCCAACAGTCCATTTACACATTGAGTTCTAAAGATGAAAAGATGGTAAATCAAAACTGATTATGATCCCAAGTGCCAGCTTCCTCAGCTTTAGAACTAGAATCACAGGTTTGATAATGTTTCCATAATTTGAAAGAAAAAAAAAATAGCAAGACTTGTTTCAACTACTGTACAAAAGGTGACCTCAAAGCAAATGTGGTCGAGAAGGAAAAACAATCAGAAAATAGCTTTTCATGGTACTGTTGAAAGGAAAAGGCCCTGGGTGGGCAGCTGAGGAGATAGCAGGACTTTGAACAAGTCCACGCTGCTGCGCCTGGGAATCTTTCAGCCCTTCCAGCAATCTATATGTACTGAACAGCTCTTATAAACTGAAACAATGCCCACGGAAACAAAGGCTGGGGGACATGAATAGAGAGCCTTCTTTATTCTTTCATTTGCAGCCATCAATTTTATCTGGAAACAAAAGACTGTACACTGCTCTCCAAAAACAGTCCTTTGTAAAGATTGTTTGAGCATAAAAACACAAGGGAAGGAAGAATTCAAATTTCCAGCATTTTCTTAATCGCCCTGTGTTTGGCATTTTGAATTAAGTAGAAGTTGGAGCTTCAGAAACACTGGGTCATACCAAGTTCACCCTAAGAGCACTGTAGGACTTTAAAACCATTTCAATTCTAATAATAAAATAAAATAATGAATTTAAAAAGCTGCAATATTTGTACCCTTTTATCTGGGCCGAAAGGGGAAAACTAGTGAAGATTATCTGGCACATTATTGTAATTTACAGGATTTTGTGTGATTAGTACAATTGTGTGATTAGCACAACTCCCAAGACTGTTTCAAATATAAGATAGTATTACTTGTACATTCATCTCCAGAAGGACACTAGTTTAAAAGCCCTGTATTTTAAGATGGAAAGCAATTACCTTAGCTTGTACCCATATAAAACCTACTTAATGGAGTTGCAAAGCTTTGAACAAGCTCAGCACTTGGAAAATTCTCAAGTATTAACAGACTTTGCTAAAGCAAAATAGAGTTACTGCTGAAAAACTGGTTTGCTTTCATCATCCTTTATGGCTTACTCAGTTATTTTTAACTGCAAAATGAGTAAGTGTTACTATCTCCAGATGCTAAAGAGCAAACACCTAGTGAAACATGGTGTCACATCATGCACATAAACTCACTACTGCAGATCTCAGATGAAATCCTGCAGGCAAAGTGTAATTTCAAAGCAATGTGATGTAAATTAGAAGTCCTCTGTCAAAGTTACTATTCAATCAATTAAAAGAATTGGCCCTTTTGATATACTTAATAAAAGCTGCAGTTGTCATAGTCAGCTCCTCAGTTACTTTAGTGCCATATCTAGATAGCAGAGTACCTGCAAACCTGTGGTTTAACTTCAAAGTTGTATTTCAAGTCAATTACAAACAAACAAATGAAAACCAAACAAGCGATAGCCTGTTGGAAACCTCAACTTGGTAGCTTGAAAGGATTCACATTTGCCTCTTTTTCTAAACACCACCAGTAAGAGCCTGCTAACAACACAGACCTCACACTTGTGAAAGGACTATAAATTAAAGCAGGAATAAAGCCAGACAGGATTGCTTCACTAGTGTTGACAGCTCTGCACTAATATCTCTTCTTCATTTCCATACTTTCTAACAAGAAGGCACTTTTAGAACATACTTCTGTAAAGAAACATCTATTTAAAAAGGCAAGCTCACCACACGACTCTGGAAGCAGTTTTATATCACAACACACATCCTAAATTTGTAGGATTGGGCTTTTAAACACAGCTTTCAAAAAAGGGCTGATCTTTTTTCTCTCTGCACATGCCACACATCACTGGAGTTCACTAGCAGCTATTAATCTGAAAACTCAAAAGTCTGCTTTCTCCACTGTTTGCATCTGCATGTAACACAACATTAGACTTCTTAATATCGATTGTGCCAATGAACAAGGGGAGTCTGCTGAAAGAGTGCTTTCTTTTACACACAGCATAGCTTGCTCCTGCAGGAAAACAAGCCTAGGTAGTAAAACGAGTAACACAGGGGTTTAGATCAGAGGAAACAGCACACTACACAGTTGTAACTGAATCTAATGCTGCTGCTAGTTGCTAAGCCCAGCCAATTGACAGGGCATTATTGTGTGAACCTCGAAACAAGGTCTGGCCTAATTATAGTATGACAGAGCAGGAACAGGGTATTGGAGCTCTCCCTCCTTAACAACCAACATTAATTTGCAATTATGACAGCAATACTCAACCTAAGTACAGATCACAGAAGCATTTGTGGCTGTGCTCAAAGCATTTCTTCATTAATTGAAAGGCCAGGCTGGTGCCCAATACTCATTCACAGCTTAAGTAACTCCAGGGATCATTCTACCCATTTCTAGTTTTGTGCACATTACCATCTCTACAAGGTGGCTCTTGTTTTATGACAAGCTTCTACTACCACAAGATACATGAAAGATACTCTGCAGGGTGACAGACACATCTCTGGGATGTTTTAGATGCAAACGTTAAAACACCTTGAAAACATTCAGAAACTCTTTATCTCCCACTTGCTGCAAAGAACAGCACTCAGTGCTCCAGCAAATGTAGTCAATTATGATTTGTTTTCAACTGTAGATTGTAACAGGGGAAAAAAAAAAAAAAGTGCCTTTCATTCACATCACTGTGGAAGGCAAAAGCTTCCTAAGTGGATGCCAGGCTATGTCCTCCCTGAGGTCATTCAGTTACACCAGAAAGGACTTCAGTTATGGCACCTTCACTTCTAATTAGTGCTTGCCTGCCTGAACCACATTTTACATCAGAAAATCCAGCTGCTTAGACCAATGCTTAAAGCTTTCACTTTACCCAAAATGACAGGATCTGCAACTTTGATGCTACCATTTTATGAGGACATAACCAGGTGGACTGATGGTAGTAGTGCAGTGGGTTTGTCTTGATTTCAGTAAGGCATTTGACACTGCCTCCCACAGCATCCTTCTGGCTAAACTGAGGCAGTGTGGTCTGGATGATCAGGGAGTGAGGTGGATTGGGAACTGGTTGAAAAAAAGAAGCCAGAGAGTTGTGCTCAATGGAATGGAGTCTAGTTGGAGGCCTGTGACTAGTGGGGTCCCACAGGGGTCAGTTCTGTTCAATATATTCATCNTAAACATGAGAAGGATTTTTTTCACTGTGAGGGTGACAGAACATTGGAACAGGCTGCCAGGGGGGTTGTGGAGTCTCCCCCTCTGGAGATATTCAAAACCTGCCTGGTTGTGTTCCTGTGTGATGTGGTATAGGTGATGCTGTTCTGGCAGGGGGGTTGGACTGGATGATCTTTCAAGGTCCCTTCCAGCCCCTGACATTCTGTGATTCTGTGATCTGGTTCTGAACGACCTGCCTCAAACCACCAGTGGTTACCACAGGTTACTGCAGCTTTACAAATCAGAGCCTCACAAGTCCTGTTTGTAGCCTGCCCTGTTAACCCCAACTGAGAGACAACATCCATTTGCTTTATTAAATGAGGAGGCATTTATTTGGTATATCTCACAGAGCGCAAAGCTGTAACCCAGTTTGGACTTTCTCCTTCCTCCAGCTTGAAGAACATGGGAGTTGCTGCATCTTCCAAGGTGCTCCTATTAGAGATGAGCATCTTAAAAATTCGAGTGCAGTAACAAAATCAGAAGGAACTTCTCTAAGTCATACCTTTTAAAGAAACCCACAACAAATCACCCCTAGGTCCCTTCCAACCCCTAACATCCTGCCCTCTCATTTGACCACAGCCCCTGTGTTAATCATGTCAAACATTTCTGTCCATGAAAGCTGCTGCTAACATGCACAGGAGGATGTTTTGTTTTCCTGACCTTCAGGGGAAGCCTTGCAAGGCCTAGCTGGAAGAACTCTTTTGGGGGAATCACAAAATTTTAACTATGTCTTCAGCTGCTGGGTGATAATTATATGCTAATTATAAGGAATGGAGGAGTCCCTAAAGGAGTCTGTTGGTAAAAATATATTTTTTAAATATGTCAAGGAGTGCCTAGAGGAGAGGATAAACGAGCCTTTTGGAAACATGGTAATTAATTAAATACACTGATACAGGCTCAAACCAAACAGTTGAAGCGAAACGTTGAGGAGATTTGGCAGCAACACACCTTCCATCTTGGAAGCTGCTGATCCCGTATCTGTTTTCATAAGCCATTTAAAAATAGAAAGCCTCATTTCCCCTCTTTATTCAGACAGAGCTCCCCTGATCTCTCAGGGCGAAGTGCAGGACCAAACCAAGCGATGGATGGTGCAGGCTCAGTGCCACAGCTCTGGGGGTGAGCAGCAGCAGGGTCTGACACCCAGGTGAAAGGTGTCTCACTTCACTCACCAGCTGTAAACAGCTGCAGCAAAACACAAACCCTCCCTAGACTCATCCTGTGGGAACGTATGACGTCTGTTTTTCCTACCACACTTTTTTTTCCTCTCAAGACTCACCTCTGTGTCTGCCAGTATTAACTTGGCCAACTAGCAAGTCTCAGATTTTCTCCTCAGCTACCACGGAACTACCATAATCATAGAATCGTAGAATGGTAAGGTTGGAAGGGACCTCAAAGATCATCCAGTTCCAACCCCCTGCCATAGGCAGGGACACCTCCCACTAGAACAGGTCACTCAAGGCCTTGTCCAACCTGGCCTTGAACACCTNAGGCTGCCCAAGGAGGGTGTGGAGTCTCCTTCTCTGGAGGTATTCAATGCCCACCTGGATGTGCTCCTGTGTGATCTGGTACAGGTGCTCCTGCTCTGGCAGGGGTGTTGGACTAGACGATCTTTTGAGGTCCCTTCCAACCCCTGATATTCTATGATCTTCAACTATCTGAAGGGTGGCTGTTGGGAGGATGGAGCCAGTCTCTTTTCAGTGATATCTAGTGAGAAGACAAGGGGCAATGGGCTTAACCTCACCCACAGGAAATTCCACCTCGAGAAAAAGCTTCTGTACTGTGAGGGTGCTGGAGTCTTGGAGCAGGCTGTCCAAAGGCTGTGGAGTCTCCTCTGGAGATCTTCAAACCCTACCTGGCTGCATTCCTGTATGACCTGCCCTAAGTGGTCCTGCTTTGCAAAGGGGTTGGACCTAACCTCTGGAGGGTCCTTCCAACCCCCCAGCATTCTGTGATTCCTAAGTCACCACTATGTCACGTTGCATCGTATGCACAACTAGTGCCACTGAGTTAGTGGGAGTACACAGGCTACCCAGTAAGCACACCACAGGTTCCTCCTGTGCTTCCAGCAAAAAGCAATTTAAAATAAAAACACCACAGAACATTAGAGGTTGCACAGCCTTTGGGGAACAGACTCGTGTTTTCTGTGTACATCATCTGAAAGAAATTAAATTCTCATCCTAATGGGAGCGCTGGTGAACTACTGAAACTATTCCAAGTTTCCTAAACTTTCCGCCCCCCCCCTCCTTTACCTAGAAAAAAAAAACAGAGAGAGACAGAAAGACTTTAACTGGCGAATGATCCTCTTACTCAAGCAAGAAAAGCCATTTAACAATTCCAGCTCCTTACCACATGACAAGTCCCTTGTGCAAGACTGTCTGTATTGAGTAAAAATAACTTTACTCACAACTTCCTCAAGCTATTTTTAAATATACACATGCACTTGTGTCACAACTACATTGTCTTACAGCATTTAGTTATTAAGAAAAAAAAAAGAATAAATGAAATTGACATAGAAGTGTCATTGAAACTAATTAAGATGGGACATGACAAGGCTGTTTCAGTGATGTTTCTGGGAGCTCCTCCAATTTCTGGGAGCAGAAATGAAAGCAATAGATGGGAACTTTGTGGATTTCACATTCTGGAGTAACTGTAGTTCGAAAATATGATCATTTCAGGCAATTATATTATCATGAAAATAGATAATTTCATCTTTTTTGGCATATTAAGTTGCGTGCCTAAGTAGCAATGTTAGCCACAAAGAGAGAGCGCAGTACAAGGCTTTCTAGAAAGCATATTTATTAAAGACATAAACTGACATCAGAACATACACACACACCTTGTTATATCATCAGCATATATATTTGAGCTTGCTACAATACCAGCTAAATCAGAACTTGTTTAATACACTCAACTGTCCCATTTTGTCAGCCAGTTTTTTTCAATTGCAAACATTCAGTCAACTTAAGCAACCCTATTTGTCCTGTAACAGATGTACAAACCAGGTAGGGGGAAAAAAAAAAAAAAAAAGTCTTTTTATAAAATATATTTGGAAATAATATATCCAGCTTAATATCCAAAGAGATACTTCACTTTTCTTTTACCTCAGTTCTGCAATTATCTCTATTTTGAGGATGTGTCAGTGGTGTTACTATCACCCAGACCAGACAGACAAGGATTAGAGAGCTCTTTGCTGCAATATCCTGCCACATTTAACTTTTCAGATAGTGTCTTTGAAGACAAAGCAAAATCAGAGCAAGAAGATATCTATCCAAAAAAAACCTGAACTATCCTGTCCTGGGGCTTATGAAATGAATTATAAAAGGCATCCAATTCACTTTGAAAGGAGATAATGACGTTGGGAGTCCAGTTTGCTAAAGAGAGACACCTTGAAACTCCTTTGTGCTTATATAATCACATATTTACTATATTACTTAGAGAACGGTTTAAAAAAATCAGTAATAATACTTTAAGACACAAGTATGTTATGAGAGACCCACAACAGGAGATCTCACTGCTATTTCTGCACAAACCCACATTAATTTGCCTCAGCCCAAAGCTGCCAGCAACTGCTGGGGGTGATTGAGAGGGGTGCAGCTGGCAAGAAATGCCATCGCCGGATTCTCAGCAGGGGCAGCTTAACAGGAGTATCATTTAGAGTAGAAGCTTTATCACCTGGATACATTTGCTAAGACCTGGAATAGAACCAAAACTGCCTGCAGAGGGTAATAACTTATGTCCTCTGACATGGTAATTCAAATTCAAACCAGTCACCTCGGCATGAAAGGCTCCAGAGCTGCTCTACTGTTCGGTTCTTTCTGATTTTGAAACGGACAACACCAACAGAGACCCAATCCCCTTGTACATTAAAAATGATTATTCCCTTTTCAGCACTTAATTTCTACTCCCCTTTCCAGTTCATTTCTAACAGTAGTTTAATTCCTGTAAACTCATGCTGCCTTTCCCACTGCTGCTTCAATCCTGTTGTTATCCCAGCTGAACTGCTGTTCTGGTCAAAAAAAGCAAACCTTGCTCCTTTCATCCTTTCTTCTGTCAGGGTTTTTTTGTTTTGTTTTGTTTTTTTCCCCTACATAATACTTCCAGACTCGAACTAATCTGTTAACCAGCAAAATAAAAGTGCACTTTTCACTCTCTTACATCCCATACACATTACAGATTGCCAGAAATCTAAAGCCCTATTTCCTGAAGGTGAACAGCACCCACAGCTCTGCCTTAAGAGCTGCTCCCAGTTACATTCTCTCAAGTAATTCCATAATGACAGCTTTTTCTGCATCTCTGATGAATAATGAAGTGATCACTAACTTCAGAAAAGATAAGATAGCCCTTGTGCTGCAGAAAGGAAAACCTAAGTACAAAGACTTGACCTCTCAAAAGAACCTACAAACCAAAGGTAGTAGGTACGACAGAGTGGGGGGGAAAAGTTAGCACTGCATCTATCCTATGAAGGTTCTTAGCAGTATGCATGAAAGGGGGGGAGGAAGCTTTTTAAATGGAAGTGTGATACAGACACAGGTCTATAAATCTGATTTCATACTCAAGTTCCAATTCTGTTACACGCTATTAAAAATCAACCCTAACCTGATTTAATGGGTACCCAAACAAGGGGGAAATTGGATTCCCCAACCGGAACGTGCCGGTGACACTGAGTGATACATATAAGCAATACGGTTAGTTCCTGCCCTTAAATCGCAGCTAGCTTCTGCTTTCATTTCAGACCTGCCCTGGGTAGGGGG
>WBNM01035086.1:1456-20623 GCA_013399055.1 Ramphastos sulfuratus
GGGAGGGAAAAGGGAAAAGAAATCTTTTGATAGTATTAGTAGACAGTGTGTAGAACCTTCTTGCAATTAATCTCCAGAGCAGTAAGCATTCAGGCATTGAACTGTGTCCACAGGAACAGGGGTGAAGAGATCAGCTTCCCTCTGAGGCTAGCTGTCAGTGTTCACTACACTAACATCACATCAGCAGCTTCCATAAGCAATTCCATTGTATCCCTGTACATGTTCAAACCAATTCCAAACAGCAGCCTGCCCTTAATCTCACTGCATTCTGAGCATTTCAGCCAGGTGATGCCATGAATTTATGTAACTGGGTGGTTGTTTTTTTTGCAAAGGAGTGGCAAATGCTGAAGCCATTCAGTTAAGCTCAGAGCTGTATCAGAAACAGAGCTGGACTCCAAATGGGACCCAGTCTGACACCCACTGTAGGACTGAGACCACTGAAAAGCTTCTCTGATCACTAACTGCAAATGTTCCAGAGAGTCCTTGCTCATCACCTGCTGCTTCATTTCTCCAACTACCACAATCAGTCAGAGCTGATCTTGGTAATGAGCACAACTTGCAAGCTCCTCTTCATTCAGCTCCAAGTCTCTCAGCAGAGAAATAGGAACTTGTAACTCTGACAAATATTTTGGTCTGCTTCTGAAACCTACCAAAAATAACTTCTATGGAAAAGTTAAAGGATAGAAAAGCCTCACAAGTATTGGAGTATTACTAAGGGACATCAGGGACCAGCAGGACTATATAAAACAGCAGAGCAACTCAAACCATTTTCTGGAGGTACTTCTCTGTCTACTAGAAGCAGTTTTGGTGGCTTTGGCTTTTTTTTACCCTTCAGAATAGAATTGGATCATGTGAAGCTACAGAGTAAAACTGGATCATTTTGAAGCTACAGAGTAAAACTGGATCATGTGAAGCTACAGAGTAAAACTGGATCATTTTGAAGCTACAGAGTAAAACTGGATCATTTTGAAGCTACAGAGTAAAACTGGATCATTTTGAAGCTACAGAGTAAAACTGGATCATTTTGAAGCTACAGAGTAAAATTGGGTAATTTGAACCTAGAGAAGATTGTATTAGGGGTTAAAAAAACCCAAACCACCAAAACCAAGCCTCAGCTGCAACCTTAAGTGTCTGGAAGCCAGTGATGCATCTGGGATCTTTTTCATCCTCCCTTTTCAAAGGCCATCACTGCCAAACTGCACCTTCTCCAAAGCCCCAAAAGAGTGAGACAGCTTCACTGACCCAGCCAACTGCTCCCCAGGCTCCAGCTTTCTGCATTTGCATCCTAATGGTGTAACCCTCCCCCCTGAGCCTTCCCCAGGTCTCACCTCTACAGAGAGTGTTTTTCCCAAGGCAAAGAACAAGGGGTGCATGTTAACGTCAGGGTCCTTGCGGAAGCAGTTGGGTTTAGCATGGTGCTGGAAGTGGAGATGATCCCAGCAGCTGCCTGGGGCTCCCTGCAGGAAGGGAGGAGAAGAGTGCCAGAAAGAAGTTACAGAATCACAGAATTAACCAGGTTAGAAAGATCTTTGAGACCATCCAGTCCAAGCTATCACCTAACACCTTCTAATTAACTAACCCTTGGCACCAAGCGCCTCACCCAGCCTCATTTTAAACACCTCCAGGGATGGGGACTCCACCACCCCACCCCCAGGCAGCCCATCCCAATGCCAATCACTCCTTCTGTGAAGAACTTCTTCCTAACATCCAGCCTGAACCTGCCCTGGTGCAGCTTGAGGCTGTGTCCTCTTGGTCTGTCACTGACTGCTTGGCCACAACTTCTGTTCAGGCAGCTGTAGAGAGCAAGAAGGTCTCCTCTGAGCCTCCTCTTCTCCAGGCTAAGCAACCCCAGCTCAGTTGTATCTTAGAATCATAGAATGGGAAGGTTGGAAGGGACCTCAAGGATCNCTTCCTGTAGCCCCCTTCAGCTATTGGAAGGCCACTCCAAGCTCTCCTGGAAGCCTTCTCTTCTCCAGGCTGCAGAGTCCCAACTCTCTCAGCCTGCCCTCAGAGCAGAGCTGCTGCAGCCCTCTGATCTTCTACCCTCAGTCCTCTTCCCCCTCCCAGGTAGGTCCTTGTGTTTGATTCCTTCAGGCTTAGACAGCAGAGCATCCCATGCCAAGCCCTAGCAGCCTGTCTCAGCACTGAGTGCCCACCTTCAGATGGCCAATCACAAACTTGTGGACCCAGTGGTTCCATTTGGATGTGCTGAAGACTGAGAGGTGTCCAAAATCATGCTGCAGCCAGCCAGCCTGGGCCTGGAGTAAAAAAAAACCAACCCAATCAAGATCACACAGCAGTGCTGCTGGGCAAAAAGAAGAGTCAAGAGGCTCACAAAAGGGTTTTCTCTTCTATGCTCCTCAACACATACCCTTGGATTAGTGACAGCACTTCCACTACTAAGACCCACTCCAAACACTTCTCTTTTACTATGTACTACTACAGTCCAGACTTTGCCTAATGACTTTTAGTCCCAGATAGCTGTTTTCATGAGAGGGGGGGGGGAAAAAATCATGGAAAAAACAAAAAAAAATAAAGCCATGGAGCTCAGAACCAGCATTGATTCTCTTACAAAACTGCACAGAAAGCAGCAACAAAGTCTCCTTTAAGGAGCTGCTTGCTGCTGCCTCCTCTGAGTACTTGTAATTCCAAGGGGATCAGCTGGCCACAGCAGAAAGAAGCTGGGGCTGTGAGAGCTGCTCTGCCCTCTCCTCTAGCTCCCTGCAAGTTCCCATGGGAACACAGTGGCTTGGCCCCTGCACAGTGCCTTGGAGGTCTGGCACAAGGGAGCTCAGAAGTGCAGCCTGGCTTTCAGTGTAGGAAGGAGGCTGGGAATAAGGAGGGCTTTGATGGGCTCTGGGAAAGAAAAAGCAGGGCAAAGTCTGCTTGAGCAAAGCAGCAATCTAATGCTGCCCCTTTGCTGGAACCCAGGGACAAGCACAGCTCTGGGGAGGCCACGGAGGGGAGATGTGTCCTAGAGTCATAGAGTGGGAAGGTTGGAAGGGACCTCAAAGCTCAGCCAGTTCCAACCCCCTGCCATAGGCAGAGACACCTCCCACTAGTGCAGGTCACTCAAGGCCTCATCCAACCTGGCCCTGAAGACCTTCAGGGAGGTAGCATCCACAACCTCTCTGGGCAACCTGTGCCAGCATCTCACCACCCTCACTGTAAAGAACTTCTTTCTAATCTCCAGTCTNAAACCATGGCCCTCAGCACCACAGCTCCATGGCTGTGAGGCTCCTCCAGGGACAGGGACTCCATCACTGCCCTGGGCAGCCTGTTCCAATGATTTGCAACCCTTTTGGGGAAGAAATTGTTCTTCACATCCAACCTAAATCTCAACTGGAGCAACTTAATGCCATTTCCTCTTGTCCTACAGCTTATTCCTTGGGAGAAGAGGCCAACCCCCACCTGGCTCCAGCCTCCTTTCAGGGAGCTGTACAGAGCCAGGAGTACTGCCCTCAGCCTCCTCTTCTCGAGGCTGCACAACCTCAGTTCCCTCAGCCACTCTTTACAGACTTCTCTCTGGACCTACTTCATCAACTCCACCTTCCCAAAGTGAGGGACCCAAAACTGAACCCAGGATTCTAGGTGTGGCCTGAGCAGTGCCCAGTACAGGAGGACAATCCCTGCCCTGGCCCTGCTGGCCACACTCTGTTTGCTCCAGGCCAGGATGCTCTCAAAAGGCTTCTGGCATTTTCGGGGTCTTCTATTTTTGCCTAGCTGCTTACCTGGACAGTGCCTAGCAGCACTGCAGAGAAGAGGAAAGGCACTGTGGATGCTCCAAAATACCAGATGGTGAGCCAGGCTGCAATGTCCAACAGCAGGATGCGGCAGAGGTAGAGGATGAAGAAGGCAGGGTTGGGGTTGAGGAGCCCCATCCTCTCCACGGCGGCACGGAGCTCGCGGAAATCCTCCACCAGCTTTTTCTGGGGGGAGACCCAAGAGCATCTGTGGTCTGAAAATGCCTCACAACCCCTGAGAGGAGCTCAGTTTCCCCTCTCAAGAAGCTGCTGTGGCAACAGGGCAAGCTAAGGGTCACCTGGAGGCAAATCTTCACTCAAAGTACTCATCATGATGGGAAGTGAAGGAGAAGCTACAGGTCAAGGCAGGGATTTTGGCTTTGAAACCCTTCCAGGGATGGGGACTCCACCACTGCCTTGGGCAGCCTGGGCCAGGCTTTGGCAACACTCAAGGGGAAGAAATTGTTCCTTGTGTCCAATCTAAACCTCCCCTGCTGCAACTTGAGGCTGGTGCCCATTGTTCTGTCACCCTAACCCCACCCCAGCTCCAGCCTCTTTTCAGGGAGCTGCAGAGAGCCAGAAGAGACTTTATCATTTTATATACAGGCAATTCTGGCTACCATTAAGAGAAGTTAAACAGCACAACTTCAACCCAAATAGCAGGTTTTTAAGATACTCACATTCTTACTGGGCTCAAAACTGGGTTGATCTGGTGCCAGTTCCCCAATCAAGAGTGGGCTCAGGTACTTTCTCACCAGTGTCTTGTCAAGGTGAAATGCTGTGAAAGGATCCTGAAACACAGACAAAGGAAGAAGGCTGAGGAAAAATGATTGTTCAGGTGGCACCAAAGGAACCAGATTTTGTGACATCCTGGACAAAGCAACCCAGCTAATGGAGCTGGCTGAGTCAGGTTTTACTGCCACAGATCTTACTGCTTTCTTCAGACCATCAATGATCGTTTGAAGCTAAATTCTCTGCATCATTTCTACCTGGATGTGGTTAAGTGCAGGGCACCAAGAAACATGAACTCACAAGCCAGTTATCAATCTGAAAATTTCATCTTGTTGAACCTCAAGGTATGTGGAATCATGGAATTGTTTGGGCTGGAAAAGAGCTTTAAGACCACTCTGCCCAAATGTTAACCCAGCACTGCCAGGGCCCCACCGACCCACAGCCCTCAGCACCACAGCTCCAGGGCTCTGAAAGCCTTCCAGGGATGGGGACTCCACCACTGCCCTGGGCAGCCTGGGCCAGGCCTTGACAACCCTTTGGGGGAAGAAATTGTTCCTCATGTCCAACCTAAACTTCCCCTGCTGCAACTTGAGGCTGGTTCCCATTGTCCTGTAACTTGCTCCTTGGCTTCAGCCTCTCTTCAAGGAGTTGCAGAGAGCCAGAAGGTTTCCTCTCAGCCTCCTTTTCCCCAGGCTGAACAACCCCAATTCCTTCAGCCATCCTTCAGATTTGTGCCCTCAGCAACTCTTTCTCTTAAGTTCCACTTCTTTTTTCTTCAAGCCCCATATCCTGAAGTGAGTGCCTGACTAGGAAGAAGGGCAAGATGTTAGCACAAACCCAGGTGAACTGGGAAAAATAATGGGACATGCAGGACACAGGTAGGTGATGGCACTTCCCAGTGACCCCCACCAATCCCCAAAGCCCCACATTGTTCCAAACCTGCTTCCTTGGCAATCCCCAGTGCCCATCTGTCCACATCTTCCTGTGAGACTTAATGAAAGCCTTTTTTATTTATCCTTACCATTCAGAAAATCCCTGTTAGGGAAAATCACTTTCATCATCTAAATGTCACATCAGTCTCCATGGCAACCAGGAGGGGAAAAAAAAAAAATCACTAATGAGTGTTATCACTAGAGAATTTATCACTATATTTAGATTTAAATCCCCCTGGCAGTTGGGCAGCCCTGCTGATGGTCTCCTATCTACCTCTTTTTGCACATTTTTCTCCCTCTGTCCAAATGATCATAAATTTTACCCATTCCACTCAGCCTAAGAATGATTTTTCCCTTCCTGAGGCAGTATTTGCTCACTGCACATCACTCTGTAAGCTTTCTGCACCATGCACTACTCAGGACTATCATTACCAGCTCCAAATCACACTTTTTAAAAAAGCAAATTGTATTACAAGGTGTCTAAGGCAAGAAAGGGGTTAAAAGCTCAGCTGATGTTGCCAGCTCCGGGTCAGCCTTGTTGCACTTCAGCTGCAGCATCCCCTCTGCTCAGGCTATACAAATAAGGGAGGGGAAGAGAAGAGGGGGTTTGTAATTTGCATTTTGTCACTGGAAGAAGGGGGAAAAAAAAAAATGGGGAGGAGTGTGTGGGCAGATCAGAGGAGGATGGTGCCACCCGACCGGACCAATCAATCCCATGCAGGGAGGCTGCAAATCCTGGCGGCGCTGACTGCAGCTCCCTGAAAGCAGAACACTCTGGTGACATTCAGCAAGGCAAAAGTGGTCTTTCTTTCCTCCCCAGTTTTGCTGCTTGTGAGGAGCTTCCTTCTTTGCAGTTGCAGGACAAAGCTTTTGGAAATGTCAGAGTTCACTTGGCTGGGGCTGCTGAGCTGCACCCAGCAAGTGGCACCCACGACAGCTGCGTTCAGCCCTAGGTGCTGGCCACTGTGACTGACCTGCTTCTGGTGGGGCTTGGAAATGCACTGCCTCATCCTGACCTCCTGGGCTGTGTGTGAGCTCAGCTCCCCTTCGGCTCCACACCGCCTGCACGTGATGAAGCCAGCACCAAATCTCAAGTTCACCCTTTCTGCTCAGGACTACCCACCAGAACCCCTCGGGAGGGAGCTTCAGCATCCCACACCTGCCCTTGGGTTGACAGCCTCACATTTGGAGAAATGCATTTTCTTCAGTGCAAGGCATGATTAGGTGAAGGAAGGAATCACAGCCTCGTAGAATCAATCAATATGTATCAATAATCAATAGGATTACCAACAGGATAATCAATGTTTGTTGAGAGCTTCATTACACTTTAATAAGGAAGAGTTAAGATGATTCTATGATAGAATCATAGAATCAAGCAGGTTGGAAGAGAGCTCCAAGCTCACCCAGCCCAACCTAGCACCCAGCCCTAGCCAATCAACCAGACCATGGCACTAAGTGCCCATCCAGGCTGTTCTTCAACACCTCCAGGAACAACAACTCCACCACCTCCCTGGGCAGCCCATTCCAGTGCCAATCACTCTCTCTGGCAACAACTTCCTCCTAACATCCAGCCCAGACCTGCCCTGGCACAGCTTGAGGCTGTGTCCCCTCCTTCTGTCTCTGGGTGCCTGGGAGCAGAGCCCAACCTCACCTGGCTACAACCTCCCTTCAGGGAGCTGTAGACAGCAATGAGGTCCCCTGGGACAACTTGAGACTGGAATGGGTCAACATCTTCACATCTGGAGAAATGCATTTTCTTTAGGGCAAGGCATGATCAGGTGAAGGAAGGAAATCCACTGACGATGCAGTACCTCGCAATGCCAACCCGGACAACGGTTGCTGCGCTTTGCAACAGCCGCTGGCATTCAGGAGGGCTGATTTATTTGTTTTTAAAGACCAAAACTCGACTTACGGCGAGGTCTTGTGCTAGTGCCACCTCTTGGACACACAGAGCTGGGCTTGCAAAGCTGGGGGAAGCTCAGCGTTGTTCACACACTCGTAAAAAATGAGTCTGTGCACCGGGAATGTGCTCTCCCTCCCTGGTAACAAGTGGCGGCACAGGAGGAAGCAACTTCAAGTTGCACCAGGAGAGGTTTAGGTTGGACACGAGGAATAATTTCTTCCCTCAAAGGGTTGTCGAGGCCTGTGCCAGGCTGCCCAGGGCAGTGGTGGAGTCCCCGTGCCTGGAGGGGTTTCGAAGCCCTGGAGATGCAGTGCTGAGGGCCATGCTTTGGTGCTGCCCTGGCAGTGCTGGGTGCAGGGTTGGGCTCCATGATCTTAAAGGGCTTTTCCAACCAAAACTATCCTGTGATTCTATGTATATCTCGCGTGCTTCTGCTCAGTTCTGGTCTGCGGCTAGACGTGTATAAAAATAGAGTGTTCTTATTCAGCGTACGGGCTCCAAAATCCCTGCTTTCCCCCCGGATTTAAGGCTGGCTGCACACACTCATTTTTTATTGTTCCTTCAGAAACGTCCTTGTAAAATCAGCCACCCGGGACCCTCCTCTCCCGCAGGGGACCGCACTTCTGCCCCTGCCCCCAGCACCCCTGTGTCCTGCCCCTCTGTCCCGTCCCTCCCCGGACCGGGAACGGCCACCCCGCCGCTGCCCCGCCGCTCACCGTGGCGTCCTGTCCAGCGTAGTGGCTGATGACCCGGGAGCCTCCCGGGTGCCTCCGGTAGAACTTGCTGATGTCGTACACCTTCCTCTCGATCACCAGCCACCGCTCCTGGGCCGCCGACCCCCGCCCGTTGCGCTGCCCGATCTCTTCCCAGGTGAAGAGCCGCGAGGACCGGCCGCCTTCGGAGCCTGCCATGGCTCGGTTCGGATGGGTTCGTGGGGGCCAGGCGAGGCTGCGTTCGGCTCGCTTCGACTCGCCTCGGCCCTCGCCGGCCGGACCCTCCCCGCCAGCGCCGCCCGAATCCCTCCTCCGTGCTTCCCCCAACCTCCTCTTGAGCGCCGTCCCGCTGGCCCGCTTCCCATTGGCTCCCCGCGCCGTCAAGCCCCTCCTCTCTAGGGTTCCCTCACGCCCATTGGGCCCTGCGCCCCTTTTTGCCCCCCCCTTCGGCTGCGCTCGGTGAGAGGGGCAGAGAGCCCGAGGGGCTGCGGGGCTGTCTCCGCCCGGCTTGGGGCTACGGTGCCCAGGGACGGAGCAGGCGTAGGGTTGGTGATGGAGGTCATGGAGAAGGAAGATTAAAATTCAGGTCCCGGCAACAAGCAGCTGCCCCGCAGCTTCGACTGTCATGGGCTGTAATAGAGATAATCACAAACTGGCTTGGGTGGGAAGGGACCTCTAAAGGTCATCTAGTCCAACCCCCTGCAGCCAGCAGCGACATCAGCAACATTTACTCATCTGAGCAATCATGCATGCCGGTTGCTCACAGCCCCATACAACCTGGTTCTAGGGATGGGGCATATCTCATAGAATCATAGACTCAACCAGGTTGGAAAAGACCTCCAAGCTCAGCCAGCCCAACCTAGCACCCCGCCCCAGCCAATCAGCCAGACCATGGCACTAAGTGCCCCATCCAGGCTTTGCTTCAACACCTCCAGGGACGGCGACTCCACCACCTCCCTGGGCAGCCCATTCCAATGCCAATCACTCTCTCTGGGCAACCTGGGCCAGTGTCACTGTCACCCCTATTGTAAAACACTGCTTCTGTCTCTCCTGTCTGTATCTCTCTCTGAGTGCCGAACCATATCCCTTGTCCTGTCACAACAGGTCCTGCTCAAAAGTCTGTCCTCAGCTTTCTTCTTGGCCCCTTTAAGTACTGAAAGGCCAGGAGAAGGTCTCCCTGGAACCTTCTTTTCTCCAGGCTGAACAACCTCAGCCCTCTCAGCCTGGCCTCACAGCAGAGGGCTTCCAGCCCTGCCACGATTGCTGTGGCCTCCTCTGGCCCCGCTCCAATAGTGGTGCTGACAAAACTGAAGTGCCAGCTGCTTCCTCTTTCCTCCCAGTATCCTCCCCCAAAAGGCCACGCAGTGAAACTTTTCTGTTCTGCCACTACTCGTTTGATAGGCAGGAGCCCTCTGAGTTACAGAGGCTGCAGGCAGACATCCTGCCATGCCTGCCTTAGAGAAAACACAACAGCCAAGGACCCAAGCCATCAGCAGGGGATTGGTAGATAGGCTCTACAATGCCAGTTACAGAATTGTTTTAGTTGAAAGACGCCGTTAAGATTATGAAGTTCAACCCTTAACCCAGCACTGCCAGGGCACCACCAAACCATGGCCCTCAGCACCACAGCTCCATGGCTTTGAAACCCCTCCAAGGATGGGGACTCCACCACTGCCCTGAGCAACCTGTTCCAAGCCTTTGCAACCCTTCACTCCCAAGTTGCTTCTCTTTAGACTGCTTTTGCAGCCTGTTTCTCCTCACCTGTGGGCTGAGGATGTTTCACCTTCCCTGCACTTGGGTTTGTTTTCCTTTCCAGCATACTGTGGCATCGCAGAATGGCTTGAGTTGGAAAGGACCTTAAAGATCATCTAGTTGCAACCCTCCTGCCATGGGCAGGAACATCTCCCACTAGATCAGGCTGCTCAAAGCCTCATCCAGCCTGGTCTTAAACACTTAAGCCACAACTGTTCTTCCATCTGTTCTTCCTCTCTCTTCCAGCTGCCCCAGCCTCTTCTGTTCTACGACTGCTGCTGCCTGGGTATGCAGCCAGAGGGAGGAAAGGTGTCACCAGCACAGAGCATGCCCATTTGATGGTGCTCTGCAGGTGATTCTCCAAACAATAGCCTGCTGCACAGAGCTGGAAGACTGAATGATGCTGAAGCACAGATCCAGCTGCGTAGTACTCCATACACATGCATTACAAATGTACATTAGAATCCCTCTCTCCGCACTCAGCTCCCCTCTTCCCTTCTCCCCCTCCCCAGCAGCAGCAACCTTCCCTTTGAACCCTCATTACCGATTCCGAATTGCTTTGTTTTCATTCACACCTTCCCAGCTGACCTAGTTGCAGCAATTCCAGTTGAACGTAACCATAGAAACAAAGACCCACCAGACTGCATCCCTAATTGTTCTGAGCATCACCCGATTGCTACGGCTCGTCTTTCGAGCTGGGAATTCGACGCCTGCAAAAAAAAAAAAAACAAACCCAAAAAACCAAGAGCAAAGATCTTTAGATTCCCTCCCTTTAGCAACGCTAATGCAGCGAGCAGGGCATCCCTGCTCCTGCACATCGGCGCTGGTGGGTGCCAGAGCAAAGATTCTCTCCTGATCTCAATTTAACAACAACAACAACAAGTTGCTCTGTGTGTTGAATGCTGACCATTCCCACAGAGAGAACCACAAAGGACATTAGCATATATATATATATGTTTTAATTTAACCATTATATTCCCAACGGTGCAGTCACTATTTCAGCTTCTGTTGTCTTTCTGATTGTCTGTTGCACAGAAAAATATTTGTCCTAAATTTAGGAAAATGGCCTCCAGTTGCACTAGGGGAGAGTTTAGGTTGGGTATTAGATGAAACTGCTTCACTGAAAGGGTTCGCAAACAGGCACCAAGAGGGAGGTGGTTGAATCCCTGTCCCTAGAGGTATTTAAAAGATGTAGAGATGTGGTGCTGAGGGATGTGGTTTACCAAGCAGACTTGAACGAGTTAGAGAATGGTTGGAGTCAGTATCTTAAAGGTCTTCTCCAGCCAAAATGATTCTAGTTTGCACTTTGACTTTCCATGATGAGCCCAGGAGGCATTGGTCAGTTTTCTTTTTCCTGTACATCACACTTAATAAAACAATAAATCTCTTTTCCTGCACAAGAAAGGGATCCTAAGAATAGGCCAGAAGAACCAAAGCATATCCAAACCCCACCACTCAGCTGGGTAAGATTGAGTCTTCCAGAACTGTACTGTGTGCAGTTCTGGAGCCCCCAGCACAGGAAGGACATGGAAGTGTTGGANGTGATCCTTGAGGTCCCTTCCAACCTTCCCATTCTATGATTCCCCTCAGATGCCTCCTCTGATTTCAGCAGAACCAGAAGCTATGAGGGTTGTTAACAGCTTATTAGCAGATCCTCCCAGGCAAATGATGCAACAGTCCTTGAAATTACCTTCAAAGCCTCCTTGAAATTACCTTCAAAGCCTCTTCTGACATAAAATCCACAGCTCTGTGTCTTTTCTCCTAGGTAGATGATTCAGCCCAAAATAAGGCATCCTGGAGCCCACTCGAGTCGCCCATCTCTGAGCAGTGAAGGGTTTCATGGCCTGCTACAAGCTGTGCCTTGTCAGCAGCAGTTGGTTCTCCTGCAGTTACCATGCCTAGGATCTCAGTGGGTCTCAGTGGGGCAAGAATGAGATCTTTGTGATGAAGACAGTGAAGGAAAACCAGCTGGAAGCCACTCGCTAGCATCCTGCATCCATCTGCAGCTGTTGGCATTAACAGAGCAAATCTTTGCTGCAAGACAATTAAGGAGGTGAAAGCAAACCTGACCCCCCTGCTCTTCAAACAGCCTTTCTTCTGCTCAGTGCTCTGACTCTCTGTCTTACCTCCACTGCATCCATCTCCATTCCTCCTTACCAGCTATCACCCAGCTGGCAAGCACCATCAAAAATCACAGAATCCTAGACTGGTTTGGGTGGGAAGGGACACTTAGAGGTCATCTGGTCCAACCCCCTGCAGTCAGCAGGGACATCTGCAACTAGAGCAGGTTGCCCAGAGCCCCAAACAACCTGACCTGGAATAGTTGCAGGGCATCTCCCAGCTCTCTGGGCAAGCTGGGATGCTGGGGGAAGGTTGTGGTTTAGGAGCAGTTTACATCTTGCCGGATAAAGCAACCAGCAATCACTATACAGGAGTGAAAAATAAGGGTATGTTTTATATCCAGAAGATGTAAGTGGAGATTAGTAAGTGAGGGAGTGAGGCAGTTTGGAGTTGTTTAGAGGTCTTCCCATTTGAAGGCAAGGTCTGAGTAAAGGTAAGAAGCTGATAATAACAGGACAACATCAGTGGGTTGGACTTCGCAGCATGAATGAGATTGCATTGCTGAGGCAGTGTTAAGAGCAGAGCATTTCTCTCCTTACTTTTGTCCTGACTTGCAATGTCTGCTGCCTTCTCTACCAAACAACTGTGATTATGCACTCTGCTGCCTTGGCAGCCAGACCAGTCTGTGCCCTGACCCTGATAATCCCCCAGAGCCAAGCAGAGATCCAGTGCAGAATGTGCAGCCCATGCCAGCGACGGCAGCACAATGAGGATTTCTGTTTGGTTCTTGGGTGCCTTCTGAAGTCACTCAGCTCTCAGCCACTGCTCCATGACTGCTAAAACACAAAGTGTCACCAACTCAAGATGCTAAAATATGTCAGGGTTAAAAAAGAAAAGAAAAGAAGTTGAGCACATAATGTCTTCATGTTCAGTACATCAGCTTCATTAGCCAGCTTTGAGTGCACCTCATCAGGAGCTCTGGAAGGAAAATGCCCAATCCTGTACAGAATAGCTGGGGAAAAAACCCCAAACCCTAGGATTTCCATTTATTTCTGACCACTCTCCTCAGGGTCTCAGTTTCTTTAACATTAGCAGTCACAGAATGCCAGGTTGGAAGGGACCCCAAGGCTCACCCAGTCCAACCTTTCTGAGTAAGGGACCCCAAGGCTCACCCAGTCCAACCTTTCTGAGTGAGGGACCCCAAGGCTCACCCCATCCAACCTTTCTGAGTAAGGGACCCCAAGGCTCACCCAATCCAACCTTTCTCAGTAAGGGACCCCAAGGCTCACCCAATCCAACCTTTCTGAGTAAAGGACCTCAAGGCTCATCTGATCCAACCTCTCTAAGTAACAGCAGAGTTTCAGTGAGCTGGCCCAGCACCCTGTCAAGATGAAACAAAGCTGTCTGGGGCAGGGGAATGCACTGCTTGCCCAGGAGGTGGTTCCAGTGCCTGGCTGTTCTCATGGTGAACAATTTTCTTCTGCAGTCCAGTTGGAATCTCCCCAGGAGGAGCTTGTGCCCATTACTCCTTGCATAAAGGGAGTCTCCATCTTCTTGGTCGCCACCCTTTATGTACTGCTCCCCTAAGCTTCCTCCTCTCAAGGCTGAACAATCCCAGTTCTCTCAGCTCTTCCAGCCCTCTGCTCATCCTCTGGACAATGCATGACACAGTGTAAAGCTACCTGAACTGTCACTCTGCCCTGCTTTTCCCCATCCCCTAGCCCAGCAAGGTGTCCTTCACTTAACTCATTAACTTACATGTTTCTACATTACCCTGAAGAGCAAACACACCCCTTCCATATGGACCCTCTGTGAATCCCCTTCCACACTGCACTTCTCTGGATGCCTTTTCCCATACTTTCTTTCCTGGTGTGTTTCTCACCCCTTTTCCCCCCCTCCCCACCTCATGAGTACCAGATTAAACCCAGGGCTTTGGCATCCCTTACACAAGCTCTTTGTGCCATTAAAGCTACACCGTGCACAAACGGAGCCTTTCACCTACTTGGCCACAGAGGAGACTCTGTTCTGCTCCTGTTGCTGTGGCTGCTTTGTGCCCCAGGAGCCAATAAAACCTGCAGCAAGTGCTGCAGAAAGCTTGGCAGGGTTCTGGGCTGTGCTGCAGGACAGTGAGGGTGCTGGGGTTTTGGACAGGCACCTTTCAGTGCCTCATCAGTGAGGCATTACAGAATTAGCTCTGTGGGACAGCCACACAGCTCTGCCTGCTGACTTTGGGTCTGTGGCCATCAAGAGTCAATCCTGACCTCCTTACCTGGGCACTGCTCAGCAGGGAGGGCTCCCTCAGGCAAGTTTCCTCAGCTAGCCAAGAAGGTCAACAGCGTCCTGGGCTGTGCCAGGAATAGTGTGACCAGCAGGACCAGGACTGGGACTGTCCTGTGTCACCACTGGTGAGGTCACACCTTGGGTACTGGGTTAACTTCAGGACCTTCACTAGGGGAAAGGGGCTGGAGTGGATCCAAAGGAGGGCAAAAGAGCTGCTGAAAGGGCTGGAGAACAGGTTCTTTGAGGAGAAGCTGAGGGATCTGGATTGGTCAGCTTGGAGAAAAGGAGGCTGAAAGACCTTCTGGCTGAAGGGAGGTTGGAGCCAGGTGAGGGTTGGTCTCTTCTCCTGAGGAACAAGTCATAGGATGAAAAGAAATGAGCTCAGGTTGCACCAGTGGGAGGTTTAGGTTGGATATCAGCAGGAACTTCTTCACTGAAAGAATCCTCAAACACTGGAAGAGGCTCCCCATGGAGGTGGTTGGATCCCCATAACTGGTTTCAGATCTTCAGAGCCGTGGTGCTTAGGGGTGTAGTTCAGCACCAGACTTGGTGGAGTTGGGTGATGGTTGGACCCAATCATCTTCAAGGTCTTCCCCAACCAAAGTGATTCTGTGACTTTGTGCTTCTAAACATACCTCTGCAGCCATCTCCTTCCCCCTTCACTTCCCAGGAGGGAGAACTTCCTCAGCCAAGCAAACCACAGCACCAGCCCTGTGCAGATTGGCAACTGCTTCAGACCACCAGCTCTGGAGTATGACTGTCCTTAGACTGGCTGTTGTACACGGAACAGCCACCAGTTTCAACCACATTCCTTCTGTGGAACAGTCACCAGGGGGGCTGTGACCACCAGGTCACACTGTGAGTTACCAATCACAGAATGGGAAGGTTGGAAGGGACCTCAAAGATCAGCCAGTTCCAACCCCCTGCCANCATAGATACATAAATATATAAATATATAGATAAAAAGATATGTAGATATAAAGATATATAAATATAAGGATATAAAGATAAATAGATATATTAATATAAAGATATATTAATATATAGATATAGATAGATAGATAGATACAAATATATGTGTGTGTACATATATATATAAAATTTCTTAGCTCAGTCCACCTTTTATGCCATACATGGACCTCAAAGCTGTTGTGGAGGAGGGAGGAAAACAGCCCCAAAAAATCCAACCTAAACCAAAGCAACTAAAAGAACAAATCAAATCATAAGCAAACCAAGGAGAGAAAGAGAGGGGGAAAATAAAAAAGACAGAAGGAAAATCATCTTCCTGGTGGCTGGCCAGGAATGAGAGCAATGGGGTCCTCCAGGCAGCTGCCCTTTGCTCCAGTGGAGCAAGGAGTCACAGAACCATAGAATGTCAACCTATGGAGTCCTTGGAGCAGGTTTCCAACTGTAATGATACAATTTTCACCAAACCCCACTTAAATGATTGGTTGCTTCTAGGAGGTGTTCAAGGCCAGGTTGGATGAAGCCTTGAGTGACCTGTACTTGTGGGAGGTGTCCCTGCCTATGGCAGGGGGTTGGAACTGGCTGAGCTTTGAGGTCCCTTCCAACCTTCCCATTCTATGATTCTGTGAGATGATTTTAGCACTGCCTGGAGCACACTTGATGAGCTGCAGCAGTTGCATGCTCCATGCACGTGGCACATGCAAGTGATATTTACTGGATGTGGAAATTATTTATCTGCTGCATTATGCAGCAGGCTTGAAAATGATAAACTTAAAAACTACAAGGCAAAGAGGAGGGAGAAAAAAATCCACCAAACAGCCTAAGAAAGGATGATTCACTTGCACATCATAATCAACTTCTAGGAGCAACCAGAGAGAGAAAAGCCACATCAGAATCCATCCATCCCTTATCCCTGAGGATAAGGGCATGAGGATGCCCCAAGGGAAGTCCCCAGGACAGCAGTCTCTGGGTGTGTGGTTCCAAAGGAAAGGCTCCAGAAGAACAATCTTTAGCCTTACAAAGGTGACAGCATCCAACATGCCATGATGTGCCTACAGGACTAAAATCCTGAAATTCAAAGACCTCAGCACAGAAACTACCATGGCAAACTTCTTCCATGTTGGAGTAAACTTCTCCCACACCACAAGCAATGAGCTTCAGGTCCACCTTAATGTTGTGTCCTGCTGACATTTATTATTATGCTCGTCTGAGGTCTACTTGGAACCAAACTAAATAAAACCAGCCAGCCTTAGGAAAACATTCCTTTCATTGCTGACTCCTGTCACCCCACACCACAGCAGAAGGCTGTTTCATAGCCTGGAGTCCTTCTGCAGCAAGAAATCCAGGCAGAAAGAGAGGAGGCCTATAGCACACCTTGGCACAAGGGCAGCACAGTGATACTGCTGCAGAGGTGGTCTCATGTTCCCTCACCCTGAACTCCTGCCCGTGTGTGGAGTGTGGATGGACAAAAGGAGAGGAGTAAGAGATGTGTAGGTGTTTGCCAGTCTCAGCTCCTGCCAGCTAGTGGGAGCAGGCAAAACCAGAGTACCCCTGTCTGTGCCTGCTCAGAGCTGGGGCTGGGGCTGGGGACAAGCACAACAGCACCAGGACTGCAGATGTGGTGCTGAGGGACAGGGTTTGGTGGTGACCTGGCAGTGCTGAGTTAACAGTGGGACTCAATGACCTTAAAGGTCTCTTCCAACCACAATGATCCTGTGACTCTGTGGTTCTCTGGCTTTCACTGAAGGTGGTGGTCTCTAACCCCATGCATAAACTCCTTCCTTCAGCAGCAAGCTAGGGTAGCTGGCTGGAGAGCAAACAAACCTTGGGAGTGAAACCCTTTGGTGGTTAACCATGTGGGCTGCTTCTCCTGCTCTTCCAAACTAGGTCAGGACACCGTGTGACTGAAAGCCCAGGCAAATAAAGTGCTGAGCTGCTAGCAACCAGTGTGGTTGCAGCCCTACCTGATAGTGGATGATGCAACAGAATGCTCTCAGGCTGGGCAGTCTGTACCCTGAAAACACAGAATGGGTTTGGTTGGCAGGGACCTTAAAGATCATCTTCTGCTAGACCAGGTTGCTCAAGGTCCTGTCCAGCCTGGCCTTGAACACTTCCAGGGAGGAGGAACCCTCAGCTTCTCTGGGCAACCTGTTCCAGTGCTTCACCACTCTGTGCTGGGTTGAGGCTAACTGGAATATTTTAATGAAAAGAATTAGCTTATAGGCTGTGAAAAGCAAACAGTGGTGGTGTCTGCTTCACTCACAGGCTTGCTGAGATGTGTAAGAACAAGAACACAAATATAGATAAGACACACAGAGAGTCTCATCTCTGTCTCTCTGGGAGATTCTGGCTTTTCTGCTGTGTAGCCTCACTAACCACTCTGCTTCTAGCCCCCCTGGCCCATCCTCCAAACTCACCTTGCATGTGAGCCAAACCCTGGGGTAAGGCAGAGGGGTGGGGAGAAGGTGGAAGGGTGGTTGGGAGCCCCTCCTGGGGACTCTGATGTCTGGGAGGGGAATTGTGTTTCTGTATTACCTTTATCTCTGTAACTACTCCTGTCTGCTGTGTCTATCTCTGCTTGTACATTGTGCTGAGCTGTAAATAGAGCTTCAGTCCTTAACTTCCAGCTGGCTGAGGCTAGCCTGGGGGTTTTGTAAAGTGTGGGGGGGTGGGGAACTCCCAATCCATCACACCACTCTTAAAGAATTTCTTCCTCATCTCCAGTCTAAATCTACCCTTTTCCAGCCTAAATCCATTCTCTCTTATCCTATCACTACAAGCCCTTGTGAAAAATCCATCCCCAGCTTTGCCATGGGTCCCCTTCAGGTTTGTATTTGCAATCTGCTTGGACTCAAGCAGAGTCTACAGAATAACCTTCCACCTACAAATGCAAAACAACCACAACAAAAGCTACCTATTAGCAGAGAAGCTGTGGGTCACAACTTCCCTGCCCTGGAGAGCTTCCAGACACCCTCAGATGCCAGCCAGCCAGCAGCAGTGGTTTTGCTTTTGCACCACAACACCTGGCAGGAGCTCCTGACAGGAATGATTTCATTAGGAAGTGCCCCACGGCAAAGAAAAGATGGCACTGCCCCACCTCTTCAAAAAGCACTGCCTGATGCTGGAGATCTCCAGCTGCCCCTGCTGCCAGGCAGCCCTCCTTGTGCCAAAACCAAGCTGATAAGTCTGTTGAGTTGATAACTCAGCGTGGCAAAATAAAATCATAGAGTGATTCGGGTTGGAAGGCAGCTTAGAGATCATCTGTTCCAAACCCCTGCCGTGGGTGGGGACATCTCCAACTAGAGCAGGTTGCTCAGAGCCCCTTCAGCCTGCCCTGGAATGGATGTAGGGATGGGGCATGTCCCACCTCTNTGGAAAAAAGGGAGACTAAGAAACAAAAAAGGAAAGAAAAGGGGGAGGAGGAAGGGATAGAAGGGAGAAAAAAAATGTTTGGTTGGTCGGGGTTATTTTTGAATGCCGAGCGGAGCAGAAGGGGGTGCCGGCATGTCCCGCCGCCCGGCTCTGGCTCGCTGCCGGCTGCCGGCTTCGAAAGATCGCTGAGGGCCAATGGCAGGGACCAGGAGGGCGGCGGCAGCGGCGGGATTGGCGCAGCAGCTCTGCTGATCCCGCTGGAAAGCTCGGCGGGACCGAAGGGAGGAGGAGGATGCTGGCGGGGGAAAGGGGGGGAGGGGGGGAGAGGATTGCAGGGGCGNTGCCTCCTCACCACCCTCAGTGTGAAGAACTTCCTTCTGTCCAGTCTGAATCTCCTTCTTTTAGTTTCAAACCATCACCCCTCGTCCTGTCCCAACAGGCTCTGCTAAAAAGTCTCTCTCCATCTTTCCTGCCAGGCAATGTCCATCTTTACATCTCCAGCTCCATCTCCTTTTTCTTCTGAACACTAAGCAGCAAGGTGAGCAGAGCAAAACTGGGGAAAAGAAGGGGAAAGGAAATTTTAAAAAGGGAAGAAAGAAAAAAAAANGAGGGGGAGAGGAGGATGCTGAAGGGCGGAGGATGCTGAGGTGGGGAGGGTACTGGAGAAAGAAGGAGGATGCTGCGGGGGGAGGCGGATGCTGGGTGGGGGGAGA